>MU226956.1:2882659-2911338 GCA_018584345.1 Thuja plicata | reverse complement strand
TACATATATATATATATACATATATATATATATATATATATATATTTGTGTATAGATATATATTGTTTTAATTTATACATCTTCGGGCATACTTGTATTCTAGCAAATTCTAGTTATATATGTAGATATAGAATCACTTTTTCTTTCACTTACTTATATACTCCTTAATGGTTACTTTCAACACTCCAATGTTGTGGATTCCAGATATACTTATGTTTGCATTTATGAATTTATTTATGTTTTCCATTTGGTTATAGATTTTTATGTTTGTTATCTCTTATTTTCATCTTTCTATTAGGTAAGATTGTTCCAAATTTATTTCTTTTCCTCATACTTATTCTACCCTATATTATTTCTCATTGAGTATTCATTTCTACATATATTTTACATAGAGGGTGTTGTTATTTATTTCTTACAATTCTCTATACATTTTTTTTCTATTAAACTAGTTTAACAAAATTGGAAAACATTATAATAATAAGCTAAGTATGGTAGTTCAAGCAGTATCAGAGTATCATCAACTTAACCCCTAATTAAATATACAATTTCCAAATTGGGGGAAATATCCTAGTGCTACCTAATTTCCTATTTAGCAGTGGTTAAATAGACTTCATACATCAAGGTTCCATTGTATTTACTATATATACAAGTAAATATTTAAAATGTCAAAACCAGTATATAGAAAAAAAGTATTAGCATCGAGCTCTGTTAAGTACATCCATCATCGATCTCGGTATTGGGAATGTTAATGTTGTTGTCAGAACCAACAACCACTGTAGAACCCTATGACCAATCGCCCCGAGCATCACTGTCATTCACAATGGTTTGAGAAGACCTTTCAAGCTGGCATTCCTCTAAAATTTTGCTGAGATCTTCCACCTCATTATGGTCCATAAAGGATTGATAGTACCTAGTGTACTGTACTATCTTGAATTCATCTTCAAAATATTTAGAGAATCCTCATGAACTGACACCATAAATTTGGTTTTTTGGAATTTGTAGTAGCATTGAGACCTGTGAAATAATTGAAAAGTGTGGGCGAGTTTAAGATTAAACTCAGTAGATATTCTCTTTTCACTTTGAAAAAACTCTCTATTTCTATCCTTCCAAAGTACCCAAAGGAACTCACAAGTAAGATCCGACCAAAACTTATTAAGGTCAAAATCCAAGACATCAACATAACCAAAAAGAATCTCACTCCAAGACAAACCATGTTTACAATTCCACACTATAGGAGACCCAAGAAAGATAGACCAAACTTTACGAGCATACTCACAGTCAAAGAATAAATGTTCAAAATTTTCTTCCACATTACAAATAATGCAAGTCACAGGCTCAAGGCTCTATACATTCATATATTGACATACACATATATACAAATGCTTCTTGATATAGTTTCAAGGTATTGTATAAGCTTGAAGAAATGCACACTCCATCATAATAACCTAAACATGTATATATCTTTATTCATATTCATACACTTATTTACTTTTGATCAAATAGATTTATATGTCTTTATACTTTCTTCTTTCTTTCCTTCATGTTTATCTTTTATTTGCATACTCTTATTTACTCTTTTATATTTAATCATTGGATATATTTTACCAGTTTTTAATTTCTTGTAGATTTTTCATCTCTTAAACTTAATTCCCCTCTCTTAACCCCTCTTCCTCACCTTTTTATGTTGTTCTCTGGTCCTTTTATCACTTCTTCCTCTGCATCTCTTTTCAAGATTATGTCTTAGTATAATTCTTCATTTCCTTCTTATGATAAATAGAATGTTGAAAATAATCTAAACATTCATACAAAAAACACACCATTGGTTCTACAAATATTCTCTCAAAAAATAGCTCACACTAATTCCATTCTTCCTCATAACCAATGCTTATATATGCCTTTTGTTTGATATAAATGTGTGGCTAATTTCTATTCACAGTTTATTTAATATTTCTGAGTTATTTTCTTCTGCACTCATTTATGAAACTCAACTAACCAAAGATGTATATTCATTTATGAGAGCTTGATCTGATTATACACCATTCTAAACAAGAGTTTTTTTTAACCACTTTAGGTAGTTCAATTTTTTTTTGAGTTAGAAGATACATACCAAAATTGATTTAAGGGAAGGAGATCCCATTCCACATTCTTCCAGTAGGCTCCTATAGCTATCTTCCTTAGGTACAAATAAACACCTAGAGGACAAAAATATATTATAGGGAATAAATATTGATGATGAAAAAAAGAAACTCATGTGAGTGATCTCTATTGCAATCACTGTAATGAATATAAAAAAGTATAAATATTTTAAATAGTTTCTCCGATAAGGACAAATTTTACTTATCTAGGGATACTTTGTAGCTAGAATGTTAACACCCTTTTGTTAGTTTTTAAACCCAATAGTAATGTGGATCCACTTTCCATTATGTATTCCCAT
Organism: Thuja plicata; assembly: GCA_018584345.1. Lineage (NCBI taxonomy): Eukaryota > Viridiplantae > Streptophyta > Pinopsida > Cupressales > Cupressaceae > Thuja > Thuja plicata. The sequence goes on along the minus strand of MU226956.1, from coordinate 2,908,904 downwards.
TGCCTTGTTTATCTCCATTCCACATGTTGTGGTCAGCTCATTCTTAACTATTAAGTTTCTACTAAGGGGTTAGGCTCTCATTGTTGTTAATTTTCACATATGTTGTTCCCAACCACATCCCTTCCCACACCATGAGGTGTATGCACAAAAAAAATAAAAATTAAATGCCATCAAATGACATCAATTCATATAGTGATGTAGGGACACAAACATGTCCTGTATTTAGAAAAGTCAACAAATACACTGCTTTAGACATTGAAGCTTACATGTTGTATTTGCATGTACAAAACCCTCCCACAAATCCTAAAATGGGTCTCTTAAATTGTTTCATTTGAATAATAAAGCATAAAACAATGGAGCCTTAAACCTATTTCCCACCTCATATTTGTGAGTAATATTTGTACTTTGTAAAATAATGGAATTGCTTGGTTTTTCTACATTAATCCTATATGTGTTGAATTTTAATCTAACCATAGATTTTACTATAGTTAAGTTTGGATTTACTATTGTTACTCTTGGACTTTACTGTTTAATGTATACAATTCACAATCAAAGCTTTGAAGGGATGAACAATTATTGAATTGCAATTAGGCATAGTTTTTTCATTCCTTAAAAATCAAATTTTAAAATAAGGGTTTGTCATTCCTTAAAATTTAATTTTTAAATTCTTTGTATTATGTCTTTTTTTCTTTTCCTTTTGAATTTAATTGAGTAGTATCATGAAAAGTTTAGTTACTATCTTGTGGTTCACAAATATTTTTAGGAGGAACATTATTATATACTATCAAACAAAATGTTATCGCTCAATCCATAGGCCCCTCAACTGAAGGGAGGATGTGGAAAAGGACTAGGATAGTTTCAGATGTTGCAAACCTCAATCAATTCTTTCCTAGAAAGGAACAATTTGTCAAATTGTGGGTAGGATACGACTTTGAGAAACTTTTAGATCCCTAGGACTAGGTGTGTATGGTTGTCATGAAATATTTTACGCTTGAAGATAATTTTAAGGTTTACTACTATTACCATATGCCCTTCCTAAATCACTTTCAGAACCATGATGTTTTTTCTATTCCTTTTTTCTCATGCATTGTCTAAAAAATAATGTTAAAGAAGTTGTTGAGGCTAAAAATCAGGGTAAAAAGTATACTATCTTGCACCAAGGCCTCATGTTCAGGTTATATCACTTCCATTTGGATTTACGTCACCCGTGAGATATTTCTATTTAGGAAGATTTGCCTCCTTAACTCCTCCTTCTGCTAGTTTAATGAACACACCCTCCCTTAAATCCCCTCAAGGTCATCTGGATACCTCCCCTAATATAGAGTTAGTGGAAATGCTGAAGGAGAAAAAGAGAAGCAACCCCCCACCGAATGTGAAAACCAAAGCAATAAGGAAAATATAGTTCAATGTCCAACATATTGACTCTAACATTGAAATCACCAAATAGATGAGTACTCTCCGGTGGTCCACCAGATTGGAAATCAAGCCTTCTAGGAAGGAAAATAATTTGAAAGAGGATTTAGTGTCAAATGATAATGAAGACAATGAAAGAAAGAGTTTAGAGGAAAAAATGCCAGAGAAGGAGGCCCTCTTTGTTAATGCCAATACTTCCTCCCACGTCTCTAAAAGCTTAAAAACTGAATCTGTTGACCTCACCCATAAGGAAACCACTAAGGAAAATGTTATGTCCCCTACCAAAGAGAAGGAAAAAGTCACAATTGAAGGGGGATGCGATAAGGGTGAGGATATTTGGGAGGAGATATAGAGAATTAAAAAAGAAATTATAGTCATGGATAAGAGGTTCCGGGAGGTCTCTTAGTTTTCCCTTAAAGTGATGCATAACTTGGAAACCACCTTGTGTTTACCATAGAATAATATGCATGGAGAGAAGTTCGTTGAAGAAGATGATTTCAAGGAACTATTAAAGTTCCTAACTGAGAATCGGTCACAGATGATACTATCAAAGCAAGACATTTGAAATAAGGCCTAATGTGCTAGTTCCTAGTTCTTTTTTTCTTTTTGGTTAACTGTGGCCTCAAAGGCCCTGTTTTAGTTAACTTTACTGATCCTTTGATGGTTTATTTTAAAGATAATTTATGGTATGACACTGGAAGGAATGTTCTTAAAATTTTTTAATCGGTTTGATGCTAGAAGTAATTTGGATAGTATAGTTATGTTAGTAGTTGTTTTGTTAGTGACTATGACTACTAGTACTCTTGATGGTTTTTGATATGGGGAAGACTTGGTGACTAATTCTTTTTTGTCTTCGTGTTGTTGATGTGCTAACATTGTCTATATGTTGGCTATAGCCCTTTGGGATTTTTATTAAGGGACAACACCCTAGTTTTTTCTGCTTCTAATATAAAAAAACAAAAAAATGTACGGATACAAATGTATGATGTCATAGTCCTATAGTTTGACATTTTTTTCTTATTCTAGTTAAGCTCCACTCAATCCTTTCCTGGTACTAAATAACCTTTCAAAGGTTTAACAAGACCTTGGAGTCTATTTAAAAATTCCTAAAATAATATCTAGAAATATGTTTGGAATTTTATTTTATTCCACAAGTTTTTGAGAAATGATAGCCCACCTTTATTAAAATAGCATATATATTTTCTATTAAGGTACATAATGTTATAGCAGTTTTGTATTAGACCTTAGTATTTTAGCTTTGGTAGAAGAGACTCCAATGAGTAAGGAAGTTTGTAGTCCTAGAGTAAACTAATGAGGGTACTAAGGAGGAAATAGTACACCTTGGAGAGTGAACACACTTTGTATATTTCAAACCCTACATCATGTTTCTCTAAGACGTGATATTACCTTCCTTGCATCTTCATTAGCTATCTCTAAGCCATTTTGTCATCTTAGCACAAAATAAGAGATTCCATTGAGTGTGGAATCTTTATAACTATTTAGCCAATCTAAAAATTGGGAGGAGGAAACCCTTTTTCACAAAATAAATAAATAAACAACACACATTGCTCTTTAATAATTATAATCCAATACTTAATAAACTTATTTCACTATTTCACACACACACACACACACACACACACTTACTAGGATCAAACATACTTCTTATACTACATGAGACTTTATTTCTTGTGTAACTAAATAGTATTACACAAAAATATAATTCTTAAATACGCATAACCTTTAATTGTTGGGCAAAAATCTTTAGTATTTGTGTATTGAACCCCACCTTTGAAGTTTGTCCTATCATTGCATGTATTTAAGAATAGAGTTTTAAACATTAAAGATAAACATAATCTCATATGAAATAAGAAAAAAAAAATTGATAGAAGAAGTTCATGTTGTCTTTGAATGCCTATCATACCCAAGTCTAATTTGATTACAATCATGCTAATGAATTTTGAAAGTGAAAATAATAGAATTAGGAACATATGTGGTGCCAAAACAAAGGGAGGACAAGTAATAAGGGTGCAGATACAAATCATTTATGGGGTTACATGCCACAATGAATGGAACAAGAAATGTTAGTCCTAAGGTCAGATTATTGAGGGGGGGGGAATCAGTAATCTACTAAATAATCCAAACTTCTCTATCTTCAAACTTAAACCACCATTCACAAGATTAACCTTAATAACAAAAAATTAAAATTATAAGAATCCAAATCCATCCACAAAATTGACACACATATTTATCTTGTGGAAACCCAAATAGGGAAAAAAACCATGGTGGGGATTAGTACCCACCAAATGATGTACTCTTCTAAAGTACGCCCTATGAGGAGCTTAATCCTGTTAAAAGTTTACAACACTGTTAGGTGCTACCCGATTAAGGGATTTACCTTAGGCCTTTTAGGACCTTTATCCTGTTAAGAGTATCCTTGTTAGAGGAATCTAAACACTTGAAAAAGTATCACCTTGTTAGAGGATTTACAAAAAAAGATCTGTTAGGATCTACCTTGTTAAGGGATTTAACCTCTGCAACTATTAGGGAAAAACATAAAGAATGATTTGTAGAACAACACTACCTTTTCTTGATCAGATCTACTAAAGTACAATATCTTCTCAACATACATAACTCTTCCCTGGCTTGATCATAACTCATACTTCTTCAACACATGATCAACACTCTTAACCTTCAACTTCATCCATTATATATTGAACTTTTATGTCCACTTCCTTGATCAAACCCTAAATTATACTTTCAAAACATCCCACTCAAATCCAACGTGCCACATAACGAAATTAAATGCATAATTTTTTTTTCCAAGACTACGTCGACCAATACAATGATTTACATAGAATGTTGTGTCAAGGAGTCAAACACATTTTGACCAAACACAAGCTTCCTCATGAATCTTCTCCACACCCTAACACCAAGAAATGTGATGCCAGATCATCACCTCCAATCATGAAGACACATCACTAGATCATGAATAAATCAATCGATCCTACCACAACCTTAACACTGATCACCAATCAAAGATTTATCACTTATCCCTCAAGGACACAAGTAATGTAACCTATTAACAACTCTGTCTCTACTCATCGATCACCTATCCTTCACATCGGTCACTCAAATTAGTTGCAGTTGAAACTGTAGCATCTAAATATAGTTAACCACGATATCCCATGACCACATCACATGATACAACATAGATTTTACGAGGCATTCAAATTATCTATTGCCTATCATTAACTGTTCTAGCAATTGCACTGTTATATTTCAACTGATCACAACTTCCTCATACGATCACTTCAAGAGTAGCAGTCATACATTAGTCATCCTGAGACACACCTAAGTATCCCCTAAAGATAGAAACCATTGAAACTTACCACAATCCTTCATTCATCATAACTATGCTTGGAAACATACTAAGAACAAAAAGTCAATAATTGACATCAATGACAACATAATATTTGATCACGCTGTAATCAAATATCATCATTACATCTCTGAAACTCACGTACCATCACTAAATTAGATATGACAAAAATATTCCCCTTTTGCATTGATGGAAACACTCACTTCCTTACTCCAACATGATACAATATAAATTTTTTTTTCACACTTCTGTCTTTCACCTGTTCTGCAATTAATCCCCCTTCACTGAACTTCACACATTCTCCTCTTTAGCATACATTATCCCCCTTTGACAATAATTCCAAATGCATCAAACACATGAGATATTGGCTCTAATAAATACACATGACTACATATAATGATCCCCATAAGGAGTATCCCCACAACACCAATACACACAAAAGATATTCAAATGAATACACTAGGATTGATGCAACTGCATCTTCTTCTAATTCAACTTAGATAGGGGAATAACCCCTAGCCTACCTCTTAGATACTCAAATGCATCCTTAGGCAATGGTTTAGTGAAAATATCCGCAACCTTCTCCTTAGTTGCCACATACTCCAACCTTCTTTTTCTTGTACATTTTCTCTAAGAAAATAATATTTAATAGCTATATGCTTAGTCTTAGAGTGCATCACTGGGTTCTTTGAAATGTTAATAGCACTTGTATTGTCAGAATAGATAATCACCAATTAAATTACCTTCTCCTAAATTCCTTCCAGAACCTGCTTGATCCATACTACCTGTGTACAATTATTTGCAACAACAACATACTCAACTTCAACTATTGATTGAGATATACAAATATATTTTTTTCTTGTCCAGGATACAAGCCTCTCACCAAGAAAAAATGTACCTCCACTTGTGCTCTTTCGATCATCAACATTACCTGCCCAATCAGCATCAGTAAACACACTCAAAGAGAAATCACCTTTATGTCCATACCAGATATCATAATCTTCAGTTCTTGTAAGATATCTGAAAATTCTCTTTACTGCAACCAAATGAGATTCCTTAGGATTAGAAGAAAATCTTGCTAGTAATCCAACCGATTGTTCTATGTTTGATCTATTGTGCACTATATACTATAGGTTACCGATCATGGACATGTAAAGTGCCTCATCCACCACTTTAGAATCATCATCCTTTGATATTTTGCAACTGATTACCATAGGGGTACAAACCAGTTTTGAGTCTTATAACCCAAAAGTCTTCAATATTTCACTTACATACTTGCACTGAATTATGTAGATACCATCTTTCATATGTTAAACCTGCATTCCAATGAAGAATTTAATCTCACAGGTCATTGACATATCAAATTATTTCCTCATCTCATTTCTTCATTGCCACAAAAAATGATATCATCTACAAATATCTCTGCAATTAACAACCTATCATTTTTCTCAATCTTCAAATACACATTATTGTTTATCACTTGTCCTGATGAAACCAATCAGAATCAGATCTGAATGAAAATAGTCATACCATGCCCTGGGTTCTTTCTTCAATCCATACAAAGCTTTATGTAATTTACACACCTTTTTCTTACCTTCTAAGTTAGAAAATCCTTTAGGTTGTTCAATATATACCTCTTCTTCCAAAACGCCATTAAGAAAAGTTGACTTAACATCCATTTGATATACCTTGAATCCTTTATAAGCAGCATATGCAAGAAATATCCTTACACCTTCAATTCTGGCCATAGGTGCAAATGTTTCACCATAGTCTAGGCCTTCCTCTTGTCCATACCCTTTTCACACCAATCTTTCCTTGTTCCTTAACCACTTCACCTGTCTCATCCATCTTGTTTATGAAAATCTACTTTGTACCAATCGCATTCTTGTCTGCTGGTCTGGGCACTAATGTCCAAGTATTGTTCTTCTCAATCTGCTCCAATTCTTCTTCCATATCTTTCACCCAATCTTCATCTTTCACTATTTTAGGTTCAATTTTAGATAACAAACAAGTACCTTCTCTTTCCTTTCTTCTTGTTAACACACCAACAATTTTGTCACCAATAATTTGATCGGGGGAATGATTCAACTTTACATACCTTGGCAATACCGGTTCAGATCTAGGAGTTTCTTCAACCACTGGTACTGGTTCCTCCTCATTGAATTTTCTATCCCAATTTTTAGCATCTTTCTCCACCGGTTGTACATAAACAAACCCATGATAGTCTTCAGGTTCCTTCTTGCTGGATTCATCATTTTTCTCAGAAAATTCATCTATTCTTACACTTGCACTTTCCACTATCTTATTTTTTCCTCTTGTTCAAGCATTTTTAGGATTTTCTCTTTGAGGAGTATCCTAAGAATATCCCCTCATCACTTCTTGGGTCAAACTTTCCTGTATTTTCATCTCTCTTTATGTAGCATCCCCAAAAATTTAGAAATAACTTACACATGGTGATTGACTATACCACAACTCATAGTGAGTTTTGATTCTACCTTTCTTTAAATGAACTATGTTCAATGTGTAAACAAAAATGCTCACCACTTCTCTCCAAAATGTCTGTGCAACACCCTTATAAAGCATTATTCCTAGCATAATCAATGATAGACCTATTTCTTCTTTCAACAATACCATTCTGCTGAGGTTTTCTAGGAGCTGACATCTGTCTTTGAATTCCCTGTTCTCCATAATATGTAGTAAATTCTTGTGAGGTAAAATTACCTCCTCTATCAAATCTAAGATATTTTAGGGTCTTACTAGTCTCCTTCTCCACTCTGGCTTTGTAGATCTTAAACATGTGAAAAGCTTCATATTTATCCCTTAAAAATATAACCCACATCATTCTAGAACAATCATCAAGAAACAACATAAAATATCTATCACCATAGTAACTCTGAGTTATCATTGGACCACATAGATCAGTATGAACCAGATCTAAAATACTTCTAGAAGAATAATTTTTACTGATGAAACTAGAACTAGTTAACTTCCCAAGCTGACATTCTTTACACATTACATATTCTAGTTTCACTAGGTTAGGCAAACCTCTCACTAAATTCATCTTACTAACTCTGATCAGGTTATCAAAATTTACATGAAAAAACCTCTTATGTCATAACCAACAATCTTCTACCTGAGCAATCAGACAACTCTTAATAGTATAATTTAGACGGAACAATTTGCCTCTAGTTTGTTCACCGTTAGCAATCAACTCTCCCGATTTCCCAATAATCCTAAAACTATTTCCATTGAACTTCAATCTAACTCCTTTGTTATTCAACTAAGAAACACTTAACAAATTGTATCTCAGACCATCAACCCAGTAAATATAATCACAAATTGTTTTATCATTCAAAACAATAGATCCTTTACCTAATACCATACATGGAGCATCATTCCCGAATCTCACCGAGCCTGCATTACATTCTTCCATATTGATGAATTTTCTTATGTCACCATTCATATGATGAGACCAGCCACTGTCAATAATCTAGTTGCTAGTGTGATTCATGTTAGAAAGAAAATCTTTCTCACCTTCTTCTAAGGATTATTCCTTTACTGCAACAAACACAATTTATTCTTCATCTTTTCCATCAGATTCATCATCGAAAACACCTTCCTTAGCTACCTGTAGCATACTTTCTTGGTTTTATCCTTTAATCTTCTTGGCTTCTCCTTCCTTTCATTATTAGGGCATCTAGAAGGAATGTGTCCAATTTTTATACATGCAAAGAATTTCAAAGGTAACTTACCCTTATATTTACCTTTCCCTCCAGGCAACCTTCTAGCAAATAAATCTTCCAATTTCACCAGTTCTCTTTCTTCAAATAAGATAGATTCATAATCATTAGGATAACATGTTGAAGAACTGTTAGTTATCTCCTTTCCTTTCCTAGATGGTACAAGAGTCAATGATGACTTGAAAGCATCTTCAACTTTAGGCATACTATTGTCATAATTTCTTAACTCAAATGCAGTTAATTTCCCTATTAATGCATCAAGAGTCACAATAAAGGTTCCTAGAGATTTGAGCTCTTGTATGGCTAAAACCCTAATAGCATACTGAGGTAATAGAGTTCTCAACATTTTGCTTACCACATCCTCCTTATGAAGATTACCACCAGCACCTCGAATAGCAACAAAAACTTCTTTGATTCTCTGACTGTATTGATCAATGTTCTCATTTTCTTGCATCCTCATATCATCATACTTTCCTCTCAAGCTATCAAACTTTGCTTTCTACACATGTGGATCTCAACCATAGATGGTTTTCAACTTTTCCCACATCTCATTAGTAGTATCCAAGTCTTTGATATCAACATACTCTGCATCATAAAGAGTACTAGAGATAGCTTCCATAGTAGCATTATGTTATAACCTTTCCTTCAATTGATCTACAGACATGGTTCCTGAATAGATAGTATATTTATTAACCACATGATCCCAATACTGATCACCCATACCTTTCAGAGAGAGATTCATTTGACTACACCATACTGAATAGTTCTCTCTTGTGAATTTAGGACCTTCCTTTCTCATCATATTTATATCTTTACCTCAAGTTGTTAAGCTTCACCACAACAAAGGAGCAAAGCTCTGATACCAATTGTTAGTCCCGAGGTCAGATTACTGATCAAAGTGTAGTGCCCACCCATAATTTACTTTTCAATATTGATGCCAGAATATTTTGGATCACTTTACAGGTGTGCATTGGTTATTTTCATGGTGATTATGTATATGGTGTGATGATTTAACTTGCCCCATACTTCCATGTATATGGTGAGCCTATATGTTTTACCTTTCTGTATGATGTGTCTAATGTGGTAGAGGATAGAGACATAGTTACTTGCATTGCAAGATCCACACGATCAACTGATCCCTGTCATTGTCTATATATATATATATATATACTTGACGTTATGATGTAGCTTTGTAGGTATCGTGCATCGACTTCCCTGAATTGCTAGGATGAGCATTACCTATCACATTATCTCAATGGTAAGAGAGGGGAGATAAAAGACATGTCCAAATCCCAACTTAAGCCATTTATTGTCTTGAAATAGTGGACAAGTATCTTATTTTCTACCCTCTGAATTCGTCAAGGTGACGTCATTCGTGAACCCTTCCTTTGTACTTGATTGTAGTATTTTGGGTTTTAGTCGATTCTTTCTTCATGTTCTTTGGTTATGTGGTTTGATGTGATTTTTGGGTAATATGGTTAAGTGATTTATTAGATTTATTATATAATTAAATAATTAAATCTTATTAAATAGTAGAATATTAAATATGAGGGTATTTAATTAGTGATAATTAATTAAATACACATGTTAATTAAAAAGACTTAATTAAAAAGTCCAATTTTGAAAATAAAGGATTTAATTAATTATTAAATCCAAAATTGAAATTTAAAGGCATAATTAATGAATTGATATTTAGTTATCAATTTGCATTTACTAATATGCTAAAAATATTATTTCTAATTAAATATTAATATGCAATTAAAGTTGTACATTCTTTTAATAAAATTAAAATATAAATTTAAATTAAAGTTAGAGTTAAAGTTGTTAATTGGAAAAGTGCATGTAATTATTAATTATTAATTAAATTAATTCTTTTTACTCGATTTTAAGTTGAGTTCTCTTTTTAGGTTTTGCATGAGCTTTGGAACCCAAGGTTGAGTAGGTTTTCATTATTAGGATTCTTTTGGCCATTATTGCACACACATGTTTTTGGCTTGGATTGAAGGAAAATGTGAAAGCTTAGGATTTTTAGGGTTTTGGATTGTTATTTGTGGCTTCTATCAATTGGTGTACTGAGGTAGGGTTTGAATCCTTTGAAATTTCAGTATTCAGATCGCCGTCTTCTGTGCATTTGAAATATTGAAATCCCCTTTGTGTGTGATTCCTTGTTTGATTTGTGTTTGTTAAATCTTAGAAAAGGGTTATTGGTATAATTATGTGGTTTTGCTTTCCTGTCTGTATGTCAGATCTTTATTATGGGTATATGAGATTTCATTAGAAAGTTATAGTTTCAAATTGGACATTGGGGTTTTCAGATATGAGAAAAATAGTTTCCAAAATTATGTTTGGGAATAATAGAAAACTTGAAATTAAATCAGATAGGGTTGTTTAGAAATTTTGCTAAACCCTAGTTTTATTTTGTGAGGACTGTAGGCACCCAAAATTGACCAGGTGTCTTAGTATCATCAAAATCTGCAAATCTTAGCAAATCTCATCAAAATGCTCAAAATGATTCAAAATGGATCAAAATCAAATTAAATGGACATTTATCAATCAAATTGGATTAAATAAAATAAAATCAAAGGATTAATTAATAATGAAATCAAATAATCTAATATAAGCCTAAAAGGGGTCAATCAAATTATATAATTGATTTTAAACAATTAATTGTATAGTTTAAATCAAAAATCAAATTGAACCTATTCACCCTTACACGGATAATTTAATTAATTGATTGAATTAAATAAATCCTAATTTCTTTCAACATAATTTGATCAACCAATGAGAATTGAGAACTTTGTCTCTTTGCCCCTACCTTTGAGACAACCATTTAAATGGTCCCCCCATTTGAAACTATTTGAGAGATCAAACTCAACCAAGGATTAACCCATGGTCAATTCACTCTACCCCCTACCCTTGGGATTTTACTATAAATATAGGTCATTTCTAAGCATAAACATATCCTAGAGAATTTGAATGTATAACATCATTACTATAGGCAATTTGATAGAAATTGAGTATTATTTTAAATCTTTGAAAGCAAATTGTGAGATTTGAGAGCATATCATGAGCATTTGAGTTTATCTTTGAAGCAAATTGAGAGAATTTAGAGCTAGATCAAGCATTTTTATCATATTTTCTCATTCTAGGATGGTCACTAGTGGAGATTAAGATTGAGATCTCTACTTGCAAAGCCTAGTTAGAGAACCATGAGATGTCATGGATTTTAAATGCAATTCTTTAGATTAAATTGTTATTTATTTTTCATAGAATTGTGCTTAATTGTCCTAATTTCATGAAGGTGTATTAACTCACACACAAATGATGCCCACCGTGGGGCTTTAGGCCTCATTTTCCATCGTTTTATCTTTTTTTTTTTTTTTTGTGTTTTTGGGCTTCATTTTGTGTCTATTTGCAGAAAATAGGTGAAATGACGCGTACGAGAAATTTGATGATGCTTGTGAGAAGTTAAATAATGCGTGCAATTTTCACTCTATTTCTGTCTTCTTTTCTGTGTCGCGTATGAGACAAAGTGTGACGTGTAAGCCGATAAAGCGTCGCCTACAAGATGCAAAGTTTTGCATGTGAACAGTCAACTACTGTGTGTGATATGTTCTGTTTCACAATTTAAACATTCTGTGACGCTTACAAATTTTACTTTACCGCCTGTGCATTTTTAAATGTCGCATATTAAAGTTTCATTTTCACTTTGAATATTTTAAATAATGCTTGTTAACAGATAAATGCCACATATTAGCTGTTAAATGCCGCTCAGTGTTTTCTGTTATATTTTGCTGTTAAATCTTTAAATTTTATTTTCTAACTCTTTGTCTGTGTTTTTCCTGCAGATGAGCAAACATAGGAAAGTACATAAACTATAATTTTGAGTCACAAAGCCAAGCAAAGAGGTAAGAGCACAAACCAAACATGATAAGAAAATTCATGCTTCCAATATTTTAGAGAATTTAAAGGAAGAAGAAAATCTATATGATCATTATATAAAAGTGTTTTTTGCTTATAAGAAGAAATTCCCTACTCTTTAAGTTGATTTCTTGTTTTTAAGTTCTTTAAGTTGATTCTTGCAAATTTGGATTAAAAAGAACTTAGGAGCATGTTTTCAAATTGATTTTTAAGATTTCTTCACTTTATTGTTTGTGTTGACTAACCTGTTGGAGGAGCCAGAGTGGGAACAATCACCACTAGGTGAGTAGTAAAAAAACAAAAATCAATCAAAAATATGCCTAGCCTTTGCTAGCTTTGAAAATAAGGTATTTATCTTATCAAGCTTGCATTGATTAAATTGTGGCATTCATTTAAATCTAGTTTAATTGGAAAACCCCTAATATTGTCCAAGTTGAACAAGCATTAGGCATATGCTCTCCACTTTTCAAAGTGGATCAAAAATTCAAACGTGTGAGTTGAATTTGGTAGAAAGAAAGGGAGGGATTAACCAAACTTTTCATTTATAAGAACCTCCTTGTCAAGGGGTTGAAAAAGAACAAGTGTGTTTGAAGTGTCTGGAACGAAGGAAGACAATAGGGATATGCTCTTCACTCTTTGAGTGAATCAAATTCCCAAACTTGTTGGACTAAGTTCATTTTTCCGCTTTCCATGTATGCTAGATTAAAATAGAGCTTTAGAGGGCCTGCCTCCCAAGAATTCCTTTACGAAGGCGGTGAGAGGGAATGACCCAAAGTGGGAGACAATCGCTTTTGCCACAATATCATCCAACCCACTATAAATAAATGCACTTTACCTTAATCAGAAAGTGACTAAGTTGTGTGCAAGTCATCCTCACTTCCTTGAGTAGTCCTTCAAGATTGCACAAAATCGTACTTTCATGCGTGTGGGAAGCCCGCAAGGGGGTAAAGGAACTTGACATGATTTAGAATGGAGGTGTGATTAAAACCCGGTTAAATAGTAAGCCTACCTTCTAGAGCCATTGTTAAAAGCCATATTTGTTTGACACCAGGTAGATTTCTTGGAAGAATTTATTGTTCTATACCTATAAAAATGACCAAGAACATACACTTTTAGTGTTGTTTTAGGGTTATGATGCAAATTTGATGCGTGTGTTGAGTTTGTATTTCATTTTTGAACAAGAATCTTCTCTGACAGATCTAATCAAAGACATTAAATTTTTAAAGCCTAAAAAATATAAAAATTCAACTTTGATCAGTAAAGTGACGTGTATGAGCATTTAAACAATGCTTACAAACAATTTTGTGACGCGTAAGAACCTGAAATGATGCCTATTAGCTATCAAACACTGTGTAAGTCACTGGAAAGTGCCACTTGGAAACAATTCAATAACGCCTATCAATAGGCAATGTCGTGTACTCACTGCAGAGTGTCGTGTAGACTAATTCCAGTCATCACGTGCTAACATTAAAGTGACGCGTGTACAACAAGAAGTGATGCCCAGAAACAAAGAATGGAAAATAGTGGATTCTTCCAAGGGTTTGAAAACAAGATACCAGTATTTTTGGATACCCTTTTGGACATTTTACCTCTGTGTACTTTCAACTTGATCAAAATTTGCCATTGTTGGACATTTTGCAAAATCATCCAAGGATTGATCATTTAAGTGAGATAAAAAGCCTAAGATCTTTATTTGATTTATGTTCATGCCGGATTTTACGCGATCTCATTATATCAAGGCTACCCTGCAACCTGGAGGATCCTATCTAAGGTAGGAGTGTCCTTTTCCAAGTGATCCTTTTACCTCTTCAAAACCCTTACAAGAACCTATAAAGGAAATAGAGCCAACAATGTCCTTTCCATTTGGCAACATGGACCCCGACCAAATTAATCATGTTAATAAAGACACTAACAACAATGGAGGAGGAAATGATGATCCTAACAACCAAGGGTCAAACAAAAATAACAATGGAGGAGGAAACATTGACCCTAATAACCAAGGGTCAAACAACAATAACAATGGAGGAGGAAACATTGACCCTAACAACCAAGGGTTAAACAACAACAATATTGGAGGAGTAAACATTGACCCTAACAGCCAAGGGTTAAATAATAATAATAATGGGGGAAACATTGACCCTAATGATGAAGAAGCAACTGATGAAAGGGTTAATGAAGCAATGCAAAGTCCCTTCTTCATGAAGATCATGGAGAAAGTGTTGGAAAAGGACAAAGAAAAATACTTCCTAGACCTAGCACAAACGGGTCTCAAACTTTCCCATGACTACGATGTCAATCAACTTAAGCAAAAAGAAGTTAAGGCTAATCCTATTGATATCATGAATAAACAATTCAAAATCTTCCAAATGCAAACGGACACGATGAAACAAAGTAGGGTTCCTAAACCCTTTTCTATCAAATCCTTGTGTCCTTTTCCATTTGATAAATCATTAATCATGGTTCTATTCCTAACTAATGCTATCTTTCCTAAATATGACAAGTATGAAGGAACAAATGAACCTCAATATCAATTAAGGGAATTTTGCACATTGGGCCTATATTTCATGCATGATACAACTTACCTCATGAGGTTATTTCCTAGAAGTTTGGGAGGCATGGCCATGGAGTGGTTTTCAAAGTTACCCTCCGGCATCCAAACTTTTGAAGAGTTGGCCTCCAAATTCATAACTTGTTATTCCTATAATATCAAACATGAG
This sequence comes from Thuja plicata, assembly GCA_018584345.1. NCBI lineage: Eukaryota > Viridiplantae > Streptophyta > Pinopsida > Cupressales > Cupressaceae > Thuja > Thuja plicata. The sequence goes on along the minus strand of MU226956.1, from coordinate 2,893,731 downwards.
GTTATGATAATAAATTTATGTAATACCAAGCAACAAGAGGGAGAAGGATTCCTACTTTTCTTACAATTATGGAGAGCGGTATTTTCTAGATACCCTCGAAGTGTACCTGAAAAAGAAAAGATGGATATCTTTATTAATAGCTTGACTAATGAGATGAATTGTCGGTTAAGATTACAATGTCCTAGGTCTTTCCAAGACCTAATTGAGAATGGGGTTACCATGGAAGAGGTATTGGTTAAAAGTGGAGAATTAAGGCTATATAAGAACAACAATAACAATACCTCCAATAACAACCAAAATAGAAATCCTTCTAACAATAACCAGTTTTGGATGAGGAATAATAATAAGGGAGTGGTGATTGATGGAGTTGTAGAGGCTAACAATTTGACTGCCACCCCTTTCAATCTTACCAAAGGATTTTCTCAAGATAATAATGTGACCCAAGAACCCAAGGTACCTTTCAACAACAAAAATAACAATAATAACTTTGGGAACAATCAAGGGGCTAGCAAATCTAAGCCTTTCTTTACACCAACTCCTAAAAGAACATTCACACCTTTGGGTGAACCCCTTGAGAAGGCATTAAGAACCCTCATTGATATTAAGATTATTGACTTACCTAGAGCTCAACCATATGAACCACAAATCATACCTACATGGTGGAGTGAGTCTAGTCATTGTGAATACCATAGAAATTGAGGACATAAGGCAAATGATTGCATGCGTTTGAGACACGTAGTGCAAGACCTAATTGACAATGGTGTGATAAAGGTAGAAGGCCCTCAAAACAATGAAGATCACACGGCCTTTAAGACTCCTTTCTACAATCATGAAAAAGGTGAATCTTCCAATTCAAAAAATGGAGGGAACAATGGCAACAATTCGAGAAGCAACAACAATATAAACTTTGCTCATACCTATGACAATACTATTAATACCCTATCTGGACATGATAGTACTATCAATGTTGTGGTAATCAAAGAAAAACCTATTCAAGAGTCCTCAAATGTTGTAACTAGGGGGCAAGAAGTGAAAGTTAGCCTACAAGGAAGTGTCGCTAAAACCTTGGTCTTACTTCAACATCTACTTTGGCTAAACCAACATCTTCCTCAATAAGGCCTTATAGTTTGGTGGACCAATTGCATAAAACTCTAGCACAAATCTCTATTTTGGAGTATTTGAAATTATCTCCTAATCACAAAGAAATATTGGAAAAATCCCTAGTGGAAACCAATGTTCCTATAACCTTGGAGGAAGATAAGTTTCAAAATATGGTGGGACATCTCATAGCTCCTCATTGCCTTTCATTCTCTGAACAAGATGACATGTCTATTACGCACCCTCAAAATTTTTCCTTGCATATAGAAGTGTTAATACAAAGGCATACGGTTACGGGAGTTCTCATTGATGGGGGAGCCGGTCTCAATATTTGTACATTAAACCTTTTCAAGTCTTTAGGGATATCCAAATCATCTATTGACCCTAAGAAGCAAATCACCAGTAAGGCTTATGATGAGGAAGAAAGGTCTTCAAAAGGCATGATTGTTTTACCTATCCAAGTGGGACCTATCAAAAAAGATACCATATGTCAAGTTCTCGACATGAAATTAACTTATAATATCCTATTGGGAAGACCTTGGATTCATGAGATGCAAGCAGTACCTTCTACTTATCACCAATGCATAAAATTTCAACATAGAGGTGAGGAGATCACAATTGGAGGAGATTCAAATCCCTTCCAATATTGCAATACATTGAAGCCAATTCATGAATTATTTATTCCTCACAATAGGGAAGGATTCATCCCTAATGATGCTATTGAAGAACCCAACAAGGAAAGTTTGAAGTTAACATCAAATGCTACTTCCATCTCAAACCCTAATCAAACTAACTCAACTACAACAACTAAGAGAAAAGAAAAGAAGAGTTATGAGGGTCAAAATTCACATGATAATTCAGCCGAGACTTCAATATTGAGGATGGAAACTTAGAAAACTACCAAGGAAGAAAGAGAACAAGCTAAGAAGGATCACTATCAAAAGATGAGTGAATTGATGCACACCTTTGAAAAACAATGTAAAATCAACTCCAAGGGAGTGGGGGAATATTCTGTTTCCCTCTTTGATTTACCAACCTCTCCTAGGACACATGGGAAGCCATCAAGTGCCCATCCCCCTCATAAATACAATGCTCATTTTGTAAGAGAGAGTGATAAATCTGCCTTGGAGAAGGAGGATAACGAAGTACTACAATGGCTCTATAAGGAAGAGGACACTTCAAATCATTCTATGGAAAGGGTACAAGACATCAACATTCAAACTGATCAATATGGGAAAGGATATCAAATCATGAAAAAAATGGGGTATAAGGTAAGAGGACCCTTAGGAGTTTGAAATAGAGGATTATTAGAACCCATTGAACCAGCTTGGAGAGCAAAATAAGAGAAAGCTGGAATAAGTTTTCAACATAAAGGTGAAAGTTCAAGTCCAATGCATGATTCTCATGAATGTGTGCACATGGTTGGTTCTGAAAGTGAAGATGATTCTAAGGAGTATGAGTGGGATTCCTTTTTTGAAGAGTCTTTTCACGACATAGAAGTGGATGTTATTCACACATATGCAACTATTCCCAATGTTACAAGTCAAGAAAATGAACATCAAGGCTCGGATTCTACACAAGTTTCAAGTGAACCTCAAGAATCCAACATAGGGCAAGCATCTAGGACTAGTCAATGGGTAGGTGAACCTTGGGTACCTTCATGGGGGGGGGGGTGATTCTAATGTTGTATTTAATCCACATGCATTATTTCCCATGGAAATCAGCGAGGACTCTAATGAAGGAGACTTTGATCCAACTTCCATGGAACATCTTGAGGAAGCCCATGTCATAGACCTAAGCGATACAATGTACGAACCTTCAAATGAGGTCATGTCCTTAAACCCTTTGAATGACAATTTTCCAAATGAGTTATTATCCTTAATTCACCCCAAACTCATTGATTGGGATTTATCCAAACCAAATGACCTATTATACTTTCCCAATGACCTTGCAATGGCCCAATACCTAAATGCGGTTGAGCCATCTTCTTCCACCAATGAATATAATTCAGACATGATTATAGAGGAAGGAGTCCAACCTCTTAATCTACAAAATAAAATAAAAAAATAAAAAAAAATGAAAAGGTCTAGTGGTGAAAACCACCATGTGGCAGTGCTAGAACCTAAAAAAGTCAAAATATCAGATGTTTCCAAAGGTGAAAACCAATTGTGGCACCTAAGGAAGAGAGGTTGGATGCCCTACCCAAACATGAAGATGAAAGATCACCCATCATTTTGAACCAACTGAGAAAGTTAACATTGGAACAAAAGAGGATCCTAAGTTTGTTCATATAGCAGCATCTTTGAGTCCATCACAAAGGAAGGAGTTCATCAAATTATTTCAAGCAAAGCAAATTAACTTTGTGTGGTCTTATGCCAACATGCCAGGGTTAGGTCCAAGTTTCATAATGCATAATTTAAATGTGAAACCCGGTGTGAAACCCATACATCATAAATTGAGAAAGATGCACCCTCATGTGGCTCTTTTAGTAAAAGAAGAATTGGAAAAGCTCCTTAAGGTTGGATTCATAAGAGTGATTGCATATGCAGAATGGATATCCAACATTGTACCGGTTATAAAACATGAAAAATCTATTAGAGTTTTCATGGATTTTAGAGATCTCAATCTTTCTTTCCCAAAAGATAATTTTCCACTACCTAGCATTGATACAATAGTGGACTTGACAACGGGTCATTCTATGCTTTCCTTGATGGATGGATTTAGTGGATATAATCAAATGTGAATTGCACCCGAAGACCAAGAGAAGGAAAATTTTACATGCCCATGGGGAACCTTTAGTTTGAATGTGATGCCCTTCGGTCTCAAAAATGCCGGAGGCACTTACCAAAGAGCAATGACTACCATTTTCCACGATATGATGCATACTTTTTTAGAAGACTATGTGGATGATATTCTAGAAAAATCACATGAAATAAAGGATCACTTACCAATATTAGACAAGATCTTCACAAGGCTAGAATAATTCAAAGTGAGACTCAATCCCAAGAAGTGTGCTTTTGGGGTACAATCCGGAAAAATCCTAGGTTACATTATTTCTGCAAAAGGCATTAAAGTAGATCCTGAGAAAGTACAAACAATAATGGACATGGAAATTCCTAAGAATATTAGCCAAATGAGATCTCTTCATGGAAGACTTCAATATATAAGGAGGTTCATCTCCCAATTAGCGGAAAATGCCATTCATTCACAAGGTTTCTACATAAGGACACTATTTTTACATGGGATGAAGAGTGTGACAAAGATTTCACATTGTTAAAAACATACTTGGTGAATCCACCCATCTTAATGTCACCTATTAAAGGCAAACCTTTGTTACTTTGCATATCAACAATGGAAAAATCCTTAGGAGTTCTATTGGCACAAGAAGACAATGAAGGAAAAGAAAGAGCCATTTACTACTTGAGTAGAACATTGATAAAGTATGAATTAAACTATAGCTTCATGGAAAGGGCTTGCCTAGTTGTGGTGTTTGCCTCTCAAAATCCTAGAAATTACATGTTGATGCATAAAGTGACGTTAATTGCCAAGATTGATCCTTTGAAGTATCTACTTAGTAAAATATCCCTAACAGGAAGAATTGCAAAGTGGGTGATGGTACTTAGTGAGTTTGACATTGAGTATGTGGATAGGAAAGCAATAAAGGGACAAGTAATTGCTGATCAGTTGGTCGAACATCCTTTAGAGTCTACACATCCAATTAAAGTGGAATTTCCTGATTCAGAGATTGTTAATGTGGAAGCAAAGACATAGACTCTATATTTCGATGGATCCTATACTCAAAGTGGTTTAGGGGAAGGCATTTTATTAATAACACCTCAAGGTTGAACAATTCCAAAATCTTAGTAAATATTGTTCCCTTGCACAAATAATATTGTTGAACATGAAGCTTTGGTCATAGGTCTCAAAATGGCTTTGGAATGGAATGTCACGGAGTTACAATTTTATGGAGACTCTCAATTAGTCATCAAACAAGTCAATGATGAATACAATACCAAAGATGAAAAATTGATGCCATATAAAAGGATGGTGGATGATTGGAAGAAATATTTTTCTTTGATTACCTTTGAGAAAATTCCAAGAGACAAAAATAGAGCAGCCGATGCAATGGATACTTTAGCTTCATTACTCCAAATGCCTGATCAGAATGTGAGGTATGAATTCTTGGTGGAAGAATTGTCAAAATCAACATTTGACTTACCCGATACCCAAATTATTGCGCTTCAAAATGGACATGACTCACCTTGGTATGGATCAATTTATACTTATCTTAAAAACCAAACCTTACCTCTGAACCAAACCCGAGCCCAACAATGACATTTCATTAGACAATCGGCTCGTCATACCATCCTATCTGACACATTGTATTGTAAGGGTCTTAACAGAATGCTCCTTAGATGTCTAGAGGAAGAGGAATCTAGGTTAGATTTAAGAGATGTACACGAGGGGATTTGTGGGTCACATTCTAGTGGATTAAATTTAGCAAAGAAAATCCTTCGCATGGGGTATTTTTGGAAAACCTTAGAGAAAGATGCTTGTCAATTTGTGAAAGTGTGTGCTAAATGCCAATATCATGACGACATGATCCATGCACCGGTATAAGAATTACATCCATTTGTTACACCATGGTCATTTTATCAATGGGGTTTTGACTTAATTGGTATGATTTACCCACCATCTTCTAATGGACATAAGTATATCCTCATAGCGATAGAATATTTCACTAAGTGGGTAGAGGCCATTCCTTTGACAACTGCCATAGGGAAGTAGATTTCCATGTTTATCCTTAATAACATTATTTGTCGATATGGTATTCCTCATGCCATAATTACGAACAATGGAAAACAATTCAAGAACAAGGATGTTGATGAACTTTGTGAAACATTCCATATTATTCACCATTCTTCCTCCATTTACTATCCTCAAGGTAATGGACAAGCCAAAGCTACAAACAAGAATATCCTCAAAATTTTGAAGAGACCAGTTGATAAGTCAGGAAGAGATTGGTATATTTAAATTAACCCGACATTGTGGGCCTATAGAACTAGTATCCGTACACCAACAGGATCTACACCATTTTCCTTGGTTTATGGGGCCAAAGTTGTTCTACCTTTAGAAGTTGAAATATCATCCTTAAGAGTGTCACTACATGGATTAATCATGGATAAGGATTATAGGGTTTCCCGAATTCAACAATTGGAATTGTTGGAGGAACATCAAACACAAACATATGATCATTTGAAAGTGTATCAGAATTGAATTTCAAGAAACTACAACAAGCACATTAAACCAAGATCCTTTCAAGTGGGAGACTTAGTGTTAAGAGAAAACCCTAAAAATCAGGCAGATAGGGAATAGAAAGGAAAATGGGAAGCAAATTGGCTTCGTCCTTTTGTAATTGTTTCTTCTTTTGGAACGGGAACATACAAACTAGCTGATTGTGAAGGGGATGAGTTGCAAGAACCCATTAATAGCATCCATTTAAAGAGGTTTCATACCTAATTAGATGAGAGAGTATCAAATGAGTTAGCATCTTCTTTGTACATGAGAAAAAGTAAAAATCCAAAAAAAGGAGAAAAGATCAAAATACAAAAAAATCAGAAAGATCAAAAAGCCAAAAACATTGGAAAAGCAGAAAAATCAGAAAAGGAGAAAATTGAGCATGAAGAAATAAAAAAAAATTGAAAATAAAAAAAATGTTGTTTTGGTGAAAACCTAGCAAATAGGCGCCTTGATGATATAAAAAAAAAAAAAAAAAAAAAAAATTGAAAATTTTGAAAAAGAGAAAAGTGCCTTGGTGAAAACCTAGCAATAGGCGCCTCGGTAGCAAAAAAAAAGTAAAAAAGAGAAAAAGAGCAATAATCCCAAAAGGTAAAAACCTGGAAATAGATGCCTTTTGTCCCTTAGGTCTTTCCTAGTTGCATTTGTACATATTTCCTTTCACCATCTTATTTTTCCATATCCTCATTGCATCTGTCATTTGTGCATAACTCATAATAAAGTCTTTCAGCTGCATTGTTGCATTCTAGGTCTCATTTGCCCTAAGTTTCATATTGATCACATTTATCACCTGGGGGAAATCATCATGTTTTTTGGTACAAACAGATTCAAAAGTGCACAATCTTGGTCACACGACAGAAGCAGATTTTTAGATTCAGAGGAGGGGTATTTTGGAACCTTTGATGGATATCATTGTTCAACCCTAAATAGTTTGATCCTACAACATGATCCTTGAGTTTCATTGACTTATTTTATCAGGATTAAAAATTGAGAACACCCTAAATGATCAGAATGTTTGGAATTATTTTTGAAAATATTGATACATTGTGATACACTTGAAATTTTTGATGAGTTTTTCATTGAATTTTTCAATTCATGTCTTTTTAGCTAATTGATGATGTTTCAACTAGATTGGCGATGATGGGGACATGATGTTTTCTTGGCTTTTGTGTGACTATTTTGAGGGACATTCTTTAACTTGTGTGAATTCATCTAAGGACATGGTCATCAAAGAACCATCGAGGACATTCATATAGGAAGGAGGATTAACCTTTGTTTGTTTACACAAAAGGATACCTTGGCTATTTAGATTTTCAATATCTTAATACCAAAATCCACTTGCAACATTGAATCTGTTTAAACTGGTATTCATACTCCCATAGTTGGTCATTCAACTAGTGAGGGTTGTACTAGGTTCCTAAACAGGTTACCACCTGAGATGAAAGTCATATTCATATTCTTATGGTCGCAGTGGCACTAGTAAGGATTGTATCGACTCCTCATTCCACAATGCTCAATGATGAAAATACATCTCTTTTGCAGTTCTTTCGCAAAAAGCTAGTGACCTTTAGTTGCATTGCATTGCATTTTCATGTTAGATTAATTGCATTATTTAGAGTAAATTTTTCAAGTACAAGGGGGTTCATCATTTTGGGGGTTACATCAAAATTTCAATGGTTTCAAATCAATTATGTGAGATTAGCTTTTGCATTCATAACATTAATCATTAATCATTATTTATACATATCTTGAGTGAAAACAAAAAGACAAAGAGTACATTAATCATTATTCATTTATCGTTCATCTTTTAGAAATGCATTTCATAAATTAAGTTGCATTATTCAAAATTCAAAAACAAAGACAGTTGCATTCATTTTACCATTGCACTAAGTATTGCATCCATTTCATTGCATTGCACAAATCATACATCAAAATTAAAATCAAAATCATATAGAAGTAGTTGCATACTCATCATTTGCATCCATCTATCTATGTCATACTCTAAGACATTGCATCCATAGAATAAATAAAAATAAGTGCATCATAGACATCATATAGATATGCATATAAAGGAATCTCACATCAAATCAACATCAAAAGGGAAATCAATCAAAGAGCATCATAGATAAATGTCCACAATCAAATGTCTATAAAAAATCACTATATCAAAGATACATCGACAACATGATCCATACATCAAAGTCCTGATTAAAAATCTATATGATACATCAATGCAATATCTGGATATCAAGCTCATACCTCAAGACCCAGCTGGGGCACCTGATCCATCTCCAGAAGCACCTGATCCATCCCTTGACCCATCGGGACCCCTGTCACCTACTCTATCCTAAGTGGAAGGTGGTTCCTGACTCGTGCTAGCACTCGTAGGTAACTAAGCTAGGGTAGCCAAGAACTGTGGTAACATCATAGTAACCTGATCTAACCGTCTAGTAACTGCAGTCATCCCTGCCTGTAATCCACACACATCCTATACTAAGCTGTCAACAATAGGAGTAAATGGAGGTTCCTGAGATTTTGGAGGTGCCTGAGGGGCCTATGGTGCTAATGGAACCTGTGGTATCACCTGTGCTGCACTAACCTGGGGATCTACCTGAGGGGGTACTTGTCCCTGTCTCTATGGAGATGTTGGTCTTTGCTGATCCTGGCCCTATAAAGGAACCTGCCTAGCTACCTACACTCATCTATGTCTCTGTCCTACCTATGCTACAACTAGAATGGTCTGCACCTATCTCTTCATCAGAATCTATACCCACCTCTGTCTAGGCTAACCAAAACCACCACCTCGAGCTCTCACATGTCCACCCCACATCCGAGGTCATGCAACTCTCTGTACCTGAGGTACTCTCTGTACTCTTTGTCTCTAAGGTCTACCACCACCACCACCATAATCTCCATCATCAGTGGATAGCTCATCAACATCTAGTATAGTCTTCACCAGATCTGTGAATCTACTGAATCTATGATGAGAAAACCACTCTTGATACTCAGCGGACATACCTACATAGGCTACATGATCCATCATATCCCATCTAACATGGCCGAGCCGCTCGATCTCTGAACATGCAAATTGATAATCAACCTGAGCTCCCCACATGGATTGCTCTGCTTGTACACTAGCATACAGTGCCATACCCTGTGGCATATCCTGCACCCGGCCAAACTAATAGAGAACTCTCCCAAATTAGAATCTCTCTATACATAGTGGTGATTGACCAATCATCCACTAAGGGGAAAACATATATGGAAGCTCATCATCATCCTCTCTCCATCCCTCACAGCCCAAGTATGGTCCCCATATGACCTGATCAATATCGTTGATAGTCTGACACCAGAACTCAACCTTGCCCAGACGATGCTAGACAATCATGCCATCATATAAAAATGTGTAAGGATATCTTCGAGCTCACACTTGTGTCGATATAGGTCTAGTAATCGGGATATGCTCCCAGGTCCATAGCTATAACAATACTGCTCCTACATAAATAGCCGCACTATGCTTGTATACCACCTCGTGTAAATATTGTGTTGGCAAGTTGACTCCTAGAAGATACATGACTTATTTTGTGTTGTCATCATGGCAACAAAGTCATATTAAGTTTCTGTCAAAGATAACTTAGAAGATAAATGACTAAGTATGGAATACAGGACAGACAGAGATATACAATGATCAGTACATCAGCGCACCTGTGAGAGATCGAATCAGAGTATCTGCATTCAGATATATGTTCTATGTAATGTCTACATACTAAGTTGAGACACACATGGTACGTAATGATAGTATGGAGAAGTTACAGATAGATCAGTAGACTAGCAGTCCAAAAGACAGAGCATAAAATATGACTAAGTGTTTTGATCAGCGTATATTATTTTGTTGTGTAACGACCAAGCGCCTTTGATTATATGTTTGTAATAATGTCTTTAGTAATTTTGTAAGCATGCTTAAGCTGACTTGCTCGCAAGCGTTGTGTATTATGTTTTAGGACCGACCATAAGTCTTCTTTTGGGTTGCATCTATTCGTGTATGAACATATAAGTATATAATGTAAAGTTATGTTACAAGTGTCAAATAATATGCATGAGGAAGATATAGAAGAAAAGTATGATGAAGTTAGTATGAGATAAAGCTCTTTAAGAGAGTAAGAGCATCTTCTCATAAACAGAACTGATCAGACAACAGTGTCATCACAGTTGTTCATTTTTTATATAGTGTATATCAACTATCAGAAGGTTGCAGCCTTCATCCTATTGAGAAGTGAGCTCTAGCAGTGAGCCATATACATTTAATAGGGTTTTTGTAATAGCCTCCTAATAGGGTCATTGTACTTGGATTGTAAAGACTACTCCTAACAGGGAAAAGGAACTTTAACAGGTTCATTATACTAGTGCAATATTTGTGGGTACTAATTCCCACTGGGGTTTTCCTCTGATCAAGGTTTCCCCGTAAACATATCATGTGTTATGAGTTCTTGTGTTAACCTTCATTAGATGTATGTTTGATTTATGTTTAAGTTACTGAAATATAATAAATAGACAAACACTGATTCACCCCCCCCCCCTCCTCAGTGTTTCTAACAATTGGTATCAGAGCTCTGGTCCTCTGAAAGAAAGTTTAACCACTTGAGGAGATCATGGACTCAGCAGAAGCAAAACATTTG
>MU226956.1:2829754-2844307 GCA_018584345.1 Thuja plicata | reverse complement strand
CATGACCAGGTAGAGAAGACAATGTCTGAAGAGCTGATCAATCAAACCAGGAAGCAATAGAACCAACAGGTGAACCCCCCCATAATGCTGAACCGGGAGAGGTGACAGGAACACTAAAATGCAATGCCAGAAACATCTGCAGAAGAAGAACCAGGAACACCAACAGTGCAACAGAAGTACACACACAGGATAAAGGGTGGTGTCATCGACACATAGCATGGGCTAATGTCGTGGAAGGTACGCTCACTTGACAAAGGTGGATGCGCCTAAAGCGGCATAAGCATCATAACCCCCCATGACACTTTATAACAGAGTGCGAGTACATCAACCATACAAGGTGTACAAGATCTCAGAAATGCAGAAGAAGACACTTTATCTCAGTGCATTTACAGAATAAAGAATGCATCAGAAGAAGCATACAAGCTCAGAAGTCAGAAAGAAGAGTGAGCTATGAAATCAGAAGAAGAGATCCCAGGACCTGTAGAACCAAGCAATCCACCAGAGGGCATAAACTGCCAAACTCAGAGGAGAGAAAACCTAGAGCAGAATCTGGAAAAAAGAACCCTGCAACTAAATAATACACTGAACTAGCTTTCCGACGATATCTCATTTGCCAAAAACGGAGTCCAGATGAGCCAGATATGACTCTCGGAAGGCAAAAAAAGACATCGGACTTCAACAGAAAAAAACGCTGTCAAAACGATAGAACCCAAAAACCCAACCTCCATCATCGAAAAGTGCTCGGAAAGAGCTTTCCGACGATATATGGAAGTCGAAAAAAGACCCCTGGATGCTCAAGATAGAGCGAAAAACGTCCAGGTAGGTCAAAAGGGCCCCAAAAATAGGCTTTAAGCCCCAAGGGCTAAATAAAATTGGCCCTCGGGCGCATGGCGCGCGCCGGGGGTTGGGCCGCAGCTCCTGGTTGGCCATATGACCGGCGGCCACGGCAGAAGGCCCGTGGGGGCTGAGAAAAAAGGCGCCACCCGGGGCGGCGCACAGAGCGGCGGTTACCGCTGGCGGAGCGCGCAGAGGAGCGGCGGGGGCAGCGGGGCGCCGGGGAGCAGACGGCGGCGGCGGTGGCAGGAACAGGCGGCGGAGCCGCTGCAGGCAGAGCGGCCGGGGGGCTGGGAGGAGCAAGGCGGCGCGGGCCGTAGAGGAGCAGCGGCGGCGCAGCGGCTGCACATTTTAAAATGCACAGTCTGCATTTTTTAAAACGCGAAAAACCTTAAAAAAATAAGATTTTTTTTGAAAATTTTTCAATTTTTGCATCGAAAAACGTGTCGTGCAGCCCTAGAAGGCCGAAAAAAATTTGCCTGAAGCTCCGGTGCCCAAAATGGGCGTGCCTTATATGGATTCTGGGGTTTTTGGGCCTTCTGGACGCAACCGTGAGGTCGGTTTTGGTCCAAAGTGCCTCAAAAAACAAAGACCCCCCAGAACCAATGAAAAAAGGCAGGAAAACCTCTGAAAACTTCAAACCCTCGCTTGCTTCAACAGAGAACAAATAGCCGACTGCAGGAGAGCTTTGATACCATGTTAGATTTGATGAAGACAAATCCTCCCAAGAACACCTGCATGCATGACTGTCACATAAACAGAAGCAAAAGACAGAAGATAGAAGAAACAGCTATGGCGGCCAAAAAGCCAGAGATGAGATATTCATGTTGACAGAATAAGACTTCTATATTATCAACAAAATAATGAATACAATCTCCTTAAGAAATACAAAGCGGTGATTCCTTATAAAGGATACCAAAATTCTAAGAAATAAAAACTTGCCTAAGTATAACTTAAGCGAAGAGTAGATAGACTAATAATTAACTGATTTAATTATTAGCTATACTAGACTACTCTAACAAGATTAAGAGGCAAAAATCAAAGGCTATGATTAAGAGGCAAAAAACCCACCACTTAGAAAGATGTGAAGAAAAAGAGATTTTTATTTGTTTAATTAAAAGAGGGGTTTTCTTTCAATTAAATAAATTAGAAGAATTTTATTTAATTAAATGGGAGGAATTGAATTTAATTAAATAAGAGGAATTTAATTAAAAGGGAGATTAAATCTTTTAATTANATAAAAATGATCAAACCTTAGGAAATATTGAAATAATTGAATAATTGAATTAATTACAATTTGATCAAGGAAATTGATTTGAATTGAAAATGTTCCAAAGCATTGATTCAGGAATTTGATAAATTGCTAAAATGATAAATGGGACCCAAAGTCTAGGCGACCATTTTAGGGTGCATACAAATCTCATGTACTTAATTAAAAATTAAATTATGTTTCAATTTTTTTTAAACTCCATTATGTGGCCTACCATAAGATTTTCTAAAAATTTCAAAATGTAAACTTAATTCAAAAGTGTGTTGTGCATATTTTAAACTAATGGGTATGTTTAATAGTTAGAATTCAAAATTTGAATGTTTAAGCATCCAACCATGGAGTTCAATAAGTTTTGTATGGTTTTATCAATGCAAAATTTTCATAAATACGATGTCACAAAATTAACAAATTTACCACTATAGTTTTGTCAATAAAATTTACCATTATATCACAAAACTAACAAACTTACCACTATGGTTTTGTCGACGAAACTTATTGTTATGTCACAAAACTAACAAATTTACTATAGGTTAATGTATTAACTAAGCTCAATTGAGGATGATTTCGAACCCAATGAATATTGGTGAATCAATAAGAATTAATTCACTTTCAAACATTAATAAAAAAATTAGTATGCCGAAGAAAGTATTTAATCTACCAAAATAATAATATTATAATATTGTTATTCCTTGTTAAGATTTATAATAATAATAATAATAATCTTAACATTCAGAATTATCAACTTTTTATTATTTCTAATTATTCTTATCTTAACTATACTTCTAACAATATTATTTCAATTACTTAATTTAATAATTTTCTCTCAAATTGATCTCTTTTGTGAAATGAAGCAAGGTAAATGAAAATACTTTCCTACAATAATCTACCTAGGAGACTACAAAATTTTAACAAAAACCATAATAATTACAATGATAAAATGCATATTTAGATGACTTAAATAAAAATGAAAGTAAACAATACAACCATAATACCATATTTACATGGGGAAAACCCTTTTGGGAGAAAAAAAACCCACACTCCAAAATAATAACTCAATATATTATTAGTGAATTGTGTTTACAATATAGTCTAAAAGTAAAACTCTTATTAGGAGTCCTCATATAATGATAATATTTGTGCTAATTTTGACAACATAATGGTACCTACAAAAAATCTCTAAAATCTCATATAAATCACTCCATATTCATGCCTCATATTTATATAGAATCTGGATGCCTATGATTTACAACTTATAACACATGCCACCAAAATAACTTACTATGAGGTTTACAAAGTGGGGTGTCTATTTCTACCAATTTAGGATATACATGTCATCCTAGTCACATGTCATTTAGGTTTCCCCCTCACATGATCGTAGGAATAACAAAAAAAATATTAGACAGGCTAAAACAAATAATAAATTGGCAAATTAATGTTAGGACTTGTAAAGGTTGAGACACCTTAATCTCAACATTCTCCCACTTGTCAAAGACTTCAAGAGTCAATTGAAAGTTATTAGTGTAAATAGGGGTATTATCTACTATTAGGTCATTTTCATACCTTATCATTTCAGTTTTCTTAGGGTAAATATCATATACTTATCACTCTTTATATCATATCATAAGATCAAGACACGTGTCATAGCCTTATGGTATCCCATGTCTCACCTTGGCTTATAAAACTAAGGGGTTATCTTTGTAATATCATTCACTCGTCATTTATTTTCATTCATGCATAAATACAAATTATTCTTATCAAATTGGTCTTCTCATTTCATTGTTCTTTTCATTAGGCTTCCAGATTTTATGTGGTTGTCATAGCCAAGCCTTAAATGGTATTAGAGCAAGTTGAGTGCCTTTTGTAAGTATTTTGAGAGTTCTTGAATGCATATCTTGGTAGATCTTGAAACAATAAGTATACTCTTCTCTTACATCAAGTAATAATATGGAGAATAAAAAAAATGATTAAAAAAAGATTTTGGAGGATCTTGTTTGTGGCTCTATATTGCAAGTCAAAGTTTGAGCTTGTTGGTGCATTTCTGAGCTCACCATTGAGTTCATAGGGTTTTAAAAAGTTAGTTTTTTCTTTTGTTTCATCCAAATCGAACATCAAAGGCTAAATTTAAAAGTTTTTGAAGTTTGGAGGCGGTTTCCATTACATCGTAAAGGTCCAATAATTCTAAGATTGATTATTAATTTTTCATAAGCATGCACTTTTTCCTAGGTCCATCAGGAAAAAATCGCTCTCCTAGGTTATACAGTTGACATAAATGTATAATTCAATTAGGTATAGTAGATGGGTTTTTTAATATTTTGATTTTTGATTTTTTGTGAAAAAATAAAAAGTTATTAATTTTCTTTTAAAGTTTACATAAAAATCAAAACAATTTTTTCTTCATACTTGACTAATGCAGGGTATCATAGACCTCTACACAAGCATAGAGTACAAGGATGACTAAAATGCACTATTTGGTAGGCATCCACCTCGCTACACATCCCTTAATCCCATTGTCAATGACCATTGACCCTAAAATTTTCCCATTAGTGGAATATTTTGTAGGTTAGAAAGCATATTGTATCATTACAAATAGATTTTTGCTAGTCAATATTCTAGGGAATATTCTCATTAGTGTCAACAAAGGAAAATTCCATCAAAAGTGAATATTCCATAAAATATTCTACTAAGCTTTGTATGCAGGAAATATTTTGGTCAGTCAAAGCATAGTTTGGCAACTAGTGGATGTTGATATTATTATGACATCATCCACCATTTTTGAATTTGCTCCCTTCTATGTTCGTAGTTTGAATTTAGCACTTGGGTGTCACATGCTCATGACTTGGACTCTAATTGTCCATTTTAGCAATTATTTTTATTTGGGGTATAATTGTGTGCTCTTCGTAGTGGTGTAGATGGTTTTTATTTTGTTGTGAATATTTTTCATAAATATCAATTCTCATAGGTTTTATTGAGTAGTTCTCATTTTGTGAAGGGCTCCGTTCTCACTCCTACAATGACATTTTTTGATACATTTTATTTGAAAGTGCATAATTTTTCATGTAATTTGTTGTAATTTGTAGTAATGTTATATAATTGATCTCATTTTGTACAAAAATGTGCTTCAATGGAAAATTTTGACATTTGCATGTACCAAAATCAAGACCACTTTTCTTTTTTGTTTTAGGCAAGTGACATTTGCAATCACACTAATTAAAGTGCCAAACTCATACATTGTATATTTTGAGTTTATTCTCTTCGGATGAATATGCAGCCTTTAATTATACTACAAGATCAAGGTCTCTATGAATTTGCAAGCATCTCATCCCATGCTTATGAGAAAACTTCAAGTACAATTATAGGGCCTCATATTCTACAATCTTATTAGTACATTGAAAGGTTAACCTAAAATAAAATTTGTGCTTCTCACCGTCTAAAGATATTGGAACTATGCCAACATTGTTACCATCTCTTAAGCAAGCTCCACAAAAAATGGTCCAAAGACTACTTTTTTCCCTCTTTATCAATATTTAGTAGGATAAGAATAACCACATCATCATAAAAACTTATTTTATGTTTGATAATAATATTAAAGAGGTTTACATTTTCACGAGACTTATACTTGATCTGAATGTTTTCCTAACATCTTTGTTCCCTATCTAACCTCACATTCTCACCATACAAACGATGACCACATTAAATAATCCATCTATATTATTCCACTAATAGAAGTTGTCCACATGTGACAACAACATTCCCCACTTAGGAGGGTAGTGCACTACAATAATATCCATCATGAGGACCTTGTTACGGCAAGTAGTTAGTCAAAGTTCATCATCACATACTAATACAATGGCATTCACCTCTAAAGAGTCCATAGAAATATACTTAACATGGAACTTTGACACTTGTAAACTAAATTGGACCATTAGACCAGTTTTTTCTCCTTGTGTCATATTCATCAACATTGATATTCCTCCTTCCAGACAGGTAGTTTATTGAATCATTAGAAGTATATTGGGATTGGTCTCTTAGGTCACCAAAAGCATTATATCTACTTGAGGTTCCAACATTTCTGTATTATTTGGTCCAAATAAACTACTTCAATCCTTTTCTTTTCATTTATCATGATGATTTATTATATTACTCACATTAGTTCTTTGTGCAAATTGCTCATCTCTTAGCCTTCTTCAATCCATGATAAATAAGTGTTGCAATCAAACAAGGTTTGTACAAAATATTCACTAGCCTATAAGGGAGGAATTTTTTTATATTGAAATTGCACTTAGTGATGCGACCCAAACTAGTAGTTGTATAACACTTCTCAAACTTAGAATTCTACAAATGGCACTAAATAATTTTAACAATTGCAAATCCTTGACAATGACACCATTATGTTACGTCTCAACTTCATTGCTCCTATTTCTAATACACGATTTCACTCACAACTACTGACGCCCTGGCCTTGTGAGTGAAATCTTATTCTAGGAAGTGGGGTAGTGGTTTTGAAAACTAACACCTTCTATGTAGATATTGAATTTGAAGACTTCCTTACACCTTAATTAGACCTCAATATTGAGTTAGTAGTGACAAACAATTTGTAACAATGGTGTTGGATGTTGATGTAAGAAGACAAGTCTGTGTCAGAATTGTAAAATATTAAAAATGCATATACAAATATATTGCATATACAATAGTCTCATTTTTATTCAAATTTAAAATAGCTTAAGACTTACTTTAAGCTCACTAAGTCACACAATTCAAACTTCGTAGCACACCTATTTCATAGTATTGCTATCTTCGATC
Organism: Thuja plicata; assembly: GCA_018584345.1. Taxonomy (NCBI): domain Eukaryota; kingdom Viridiplantae; phylum Streptophyta; class Pinopsida; order Cupressales; family Cupressaceae; genus Thuja; species Thuja plicata. The sequence continues at coordinate 2,837,403 of MU226956.1, read as the reverse complement.
ATATTTTGAATTAGGATTTTAATTTTTGCTAGACAAGATCGCATTCTTATCTTTCAAATTATTTGTATTCAAGATTGTTAACTTTAGAATACAAACAATTTAAAAATTGAAAGATAAGAATGCAATCTTGTCTTAAAAAAAAATTAAAATTAAAATTCATGATATGATCTAAGATAACACTACTATGGAAATCTAGCCAAAAAAATAGACACGAAACAATATAAGATTGAATCTCATGTCAAAAAATAGGCAGTGACTATGCAACCACGAAAATATACATCATATCAAAGGAACACTTTTTAGTAAAAAAAAACTAAGTGTACTAAGTGCCCCTTAATATGATGTCTATTTTCGTAACTGCATAGCCGCTACCCAAAAAATATACCAAAAATAAAACCAAAGCACACTAATCCTATATTGAAATTGAGATGAAAAATTTACCCCACACACACATGCAAGTTAATTCTTGTGAGAGGATATACATGGAATCTCAGTCAAATGAGAGAAAGCGTTGCATGGGAAGGACAAAAGAATGGGAGACATTCCAAAGGGTAAAGGCGGCGGCTTTCGTGAGTTCACGGGATATAACATACTTACCCTTTTCCCTCGTGACTTAAATGGGCCCCTCCCCCTTTTCATTCATCACCCCTAATCTTCTTCTAATGGGGAAAATCCCTTCACGTGCAATGCAATTTATAATATGCTTCACTCACAAGACACTAATATATGCTTGCACGCCTGTATTATTATACAGTATAAAATCATGGTATATCCATTATTATACACTACGTATGGCCTGGCCATCACCTTCCCAAGATTGTAGTGGCGCACACTACATGTAGTTGCATTTATCTAGTTCCATTGCTTTTGACATCAATGGGCACTCAGCTAGTGGAAGACATTATTGTCACGAATGAAGAACCCTCATGACAAGTAACTTCTCCAAACACTTGTTTACTATCTATTGGAAAGCCAAAAAATGCCTGCCTTGCATTTTATTATACATAAAAGTGTATATAATTAATATGAATGGTGGTTTAGATGGTAGTAAAGGCATGTTTCAAGGTTCAAGTTTACAATCATCGATCATGTTGTTGATCTTGTGAATGATAATCAAGAGAGGCTTGATGAAGTTGTAAGGAAGGCTAACACTTAAACCCTCACATAATAAGCTTCTGAAGTTGTTTTTAAGCTTCTAAAGTTGTTATTCAACACTACATTTTATCACATAGACATTCAATATAGAAGAACTCAAACTAGTAAGTTTTGAGTATTTTTGATTCAATTGCAAAAAATATAGGATCATGGGATAACAAGTTAGGATCATTGACATGATTATTTAGGAGTTCAAAATATCATTCGTAGGTGTAACAAATATTCTCAATTTTAGGTCTAATACACAACTAGCTATGTCACAATCAATTGATCAAAACATAATATGATAGATACATGTGGTACATTCTTATTGTTTTTCTTTGTTAATTATTTATTATCTAAAAACATGTCATTATTAGGAATTTTTTTTATAAAAAACTTAGTCCTATCGCCAATGATATTATGAAAAGTAAAATTTGTAGGTCTCAGATGTTACAAAACTCATGAATCTATAACCAAACATCTTGTGCATGAGCACAAAAATAAAATATAATAGATAAGGGTCTCTAATTTTACACAAAACAAACATCCTAGATTACAAAGGCTAAGATGAATCAAATAGGTGTCTAGAGGAAGACCTCAGTATAATAGATTTAAGGAAAAATAAGCAACCTAGGGCTCCACACTGACTTTCCAAACCATTTGAAAATGCTCAGTGTAGATAAAATATAATGACTACAACGACCCCATGGCGTTCAAAATTTGTACCATGGAAGTTTAGGTGAAGATCGCTTGCATCCTTTCATTGGAGTGTAATTACAAAAAGAAGTATTAACACAACATTCTCAATCCTTCCACAAAGGCCTAAAAGAGTGCATATATATCTTGTGCAAGTGTTGGAAACGTATGAACTAAACTATATCCTAGATGGTCTCTTGGTCAACATGGCTTAGATTAAATTTTGCTTTGGTCTAACTAGGAAAGCCAAGTAGAATAAACCTTGCCATATATAACTTGAAGGTTCATAATATTGCTTTTATTTTTTTCTAAATGAGTGCATCTAGAGAGTAGTAGATAACTACTTGCCCTGAGAAAAAGATTATAGAAACCACCATATAGACTAGTAATTGATGGATGTACCATTATAAATCCATCTCTATAACTAATTAATGCAATTTTTTAATTTTAATTAGTATAAGCTCGTCATAAGATAGATATAATTTGAATTGTTGAAACTAGTACTTACATAGTACAAGTTTTTGTGGCGATGAGTGAGATGAAAGCACTATCTTGTATTTATTATGTTAAACCTCACCATACGTTTGTTGAGTTATAGTTATATATAACATGGATAATTTCAATATGTACACATTTTTATATGTAAAATCAAAAGTATTGATATTATTTGGAAAGTTACTTTAGGACTCAGTTGTATAAGGATTATGAGAGGGTAAAAGTAGAAACCCCTATCACACTTTTATAAAGGAAAATGTTAACAATACCAAAACTGTTCAACTTCAATGGCATAAAAGTGACATTTCTGTTTAGAATTTGAAGATGATGTAAATTGATGAAATGTGTAAAATTGGATGAAGTTTATGTCTATTATTTTTAATAATTTTTTGAACAAGAATTGATATGTTTTTTTAATTTTTAAAACCAATATTTCAATTGCTGAAAAATATTGAAAAAATCATGGGGTCTAGTTCCCACCAAAAAATTATATGTAAACAAATTTTTTTCCTCGGATTTAAAAATATATTATAGATGACATATATAGCCATTGCATGAAAAAAGAAAATTGGTTTTTCATGTATATTTTCTTCGTTATAACAATTCAAAGTCCACCATACTCAAAATCAACAGTTTTCATCTCCCACCATATTTTCCCTATAAAATCTATCCCAATAAAAAATCAAATTACATATTCTCAAAGAGGACTGTCTCCTCTAGTGAACCATATATTTTTAAAAAATTTCTGATATGATTTACTATTTGTTTTGTCTTTACGAACCAACGTCTTCTCGAATGTTAAAATACCTACTTGCAGTATTTTGTAATTATAATATATTATATCTAATCAAAATACTATAAAAATTATATGAACATATTCTTGACTCCGAGATATACAAAAGGGTATTTTTAGTTTTTTCATAAAGTTTATTTTTGATGGATAAATTAGTTGTAGAAGTCAGAAGTTTTGTAATTCTTATAAGTCTTATACCTATTTTTCATTAAATTGTAAATAAATATAATAAAATGGATGCAAATAACCTATAATTTCACTCATATGTGTAATGTGAAATGCAATGATTGAAGAACTATTACATTATAATAGCTTATGTAAGATACACGAATAAACAAAATTATTATCTTCTAACACTTCCAAGGGAGAAGATATGCTTATGACTTGCTTAATATGGCTAACTCAAAAAGACTCTTTCTAAGTCTTTTCCACAAATATATTCCTCTCATCAAAAACTTAATCATGTAAAGAATCCAAAAGGAAGTTGACAAATCTTTATAAAATATTGAATATATTTCTTACTTGAGAACTCATCATAAATGAAAGGAGAATCATTAGACATTACCTAGAATTTTTTTTCTTTGTCACACATTGAAGATTCATCTAATAATATATATAATAAGTAATTCCAACCTAATTGAAGTAAATCACTTTGCTATTCTATTCTTATTCATTCATCTATTTTCTTTCATATTTTGATGTCTCATCTAGATGAAAAGTAACTTTATTAAAGATTCTCTCAAATTTATTCAATGTTATTATGATTCATTTTCTCATAAACTTGTGGGAATACAACTTCAATTTCTTCAACATTATTTTTAACCTAGGATTTTTATGATAAAATTAATCATATATTTGTAGACCTATTATCTCTCTCAAATATTATTAAAATCGCTCATTTCAAAGTTGGTTGAATCTACTTCCTAACAAATAAGAACACTTCAATCATTTTTTTTTCAAATAAGATTGAGATCTATGTAACTCAAGATGATAGAAATAATAGTTTTAAGATACCTTTTTTTGTGGTAGCTATGTTTCCAACCTATCTCTTCAAAAAAATTTGTTTCCTTATTCCTAACATCATGGATACTATCACAATTATAATTTTATCTCTGTGACAAGATTATTGGCACAAGCTTATCCCCACCTTTCAAAATTTGAATATTTTCAATTCAAGGCCAACAATCTTGGGATTTGACTATTATAGAGTTTTAGGGGCAACAAAACTTTGAATCGTCAATGTAGGCCTAATTATAGAAATACATCGTCTTAGGACTATTGCACATTATCGAATGATTATGTAGAATCTATAGAAGTATAAAAAGATAATTTCTCCTATTCTAAGTAATCATGCATTAGTTACCCTCTACTAGAATCATCAATAATAAACAACATCCATTGCCAAATCACACTTTGAGCACATTTTTTGACATAATCGCACATTATCTTGTATTGGATTTCAATAATTAGTTTATTTGAATTTATTTCCAATTCACAAAAAAAAAACATTTTTACCTCTTATCTCTTTTAGTTTTTACTATTTAGTCTTTGGGTTTAACCAGAAGGCATAATAAAATATTTTTATAGAAGGCATAATCACATCTTACAAACTTAGTTTCTCATATTTTAGTTATCTTGGCAATTTGACCTCAAATCCAATTATAGATTTTAGGCATCAATCTTTAGTCACAACGTGCCATCAACCAAAATTCACCTCATTGACTTCAAAGTACACAACCCTAATCCATATTGTTTATATTTCAATACATGTTGAATTATAACCTCTATTTGGTTCTATTGATTAATCTTTCTTAATTCCTTTATATATCTAGATCATTTTAAATCGCATGAATTTTTTACACCTTTTATATATTTTATGATAGGGGTTAGTTTATTTCCCTTCACCATAACGACTAGGTTTAATGAACCTTTGAATAGATTTACATAAGTTACCTACCATTATTAATGATGTACCTATACTACCACTACTTGCCACCACCTATAAACACCATTGATAAAATATAATTTTATAACAAAACAAATTATTACATTATGTAACAAACTATGTTATGCTTAGGAACACAATAGAAAATATTTTGTATTAAAATAGTTATGTAATAATGTAATTCAATAAAGTACAATATTTTTAAATTTTCTAATATATAATGTTATAAGATACAATTTTACTTGAATGCTCATAGTTTTAATAAAGTATATAATATTTTTATCAAGAAATGAAAGAGTTATATGTTAGTCTACACAAGTAACTTGAAAAAAGGGTGTTAGTGATACAACTTTAATCTAGTTCTTGACTATGTTGAGATGCATAATTATAATGCTAATAAAGGAATTGTAATGGATTGAGTAGCTAATATAAATATCTTAACATAAATTTGACAACCATTTATACATCAAACTAATAAACTTGATAAAAGAACAAAATGATATTAAATACATGTATGCAAAAGATATCAAGAGATATCAATCTTGAGGTATCTATCTAATAATTTCCATGAATCCAATAAACATCTTGAGACCAATATCTCTCAATATATTTTGGATGGATACATTTATAACATGATAAATAAAGTGAGTAACTTGTTGTGGATGATACATAGTCATAGATGCCCACATGTCTACACATAAAAATAGCTATGTGAAGCTGAGTGAAACACGTGAAGAATTGAAGATCATATGACTACCTAAAAATTTAAAATTGGCATCATTTGGAGAGCACCATTATGACACACACGTATGCATATTTGATGTTAAAAAGTTATGATCATTAATCACCTCAAAGGAACCAATATAAAATATACCAATCTTCATAAGAGAGTACAATAAGGGATATGAAGTAGATAGGAAAATCTCAAGAGGAATAAGGTGCCTCCTATTAAGCCTCTTATTATATCCAAGATCCACACATCACTTGAACTGTAAATAAATTAGTGATATGAATATATAATCCTCATAATGTTATCTTGAAAACTAGAAAGTCCTTGATAATAGCAAGAGGTGGGTGATATGTCGAAATATGTAAGCATGCTACCTAATATGTGAGTGTGGACCAATGAACACTTCTAGTGCATTAAAAGGAATACAATATCCCACATGACTACCTTCACCAAAAATTAATCCATGTAGCTTCCTATAATCTAAAATGGAATGTTAGAGTGGATAATAAATATTTTATAGCAGAAACATCTTTGTAGTGGATTATATGTAAATATAAAATTGTGGAGAAAAACCAAGTACCTCTATATTGGAAGAAGTTAGTAGAAAATTCCTTATATCTCTAAATAAATAAATATATCTTATAATTTATTATAGGCTTGCGAGTATAAAGTGATATTTAATCTCTATTCTTAAAAAATAATAACCTACACTCATTTTACTATTAATATGGTCTCACACCATATATAATTGATTTGGGCACATCCTCAACTTATGTACAAATAATGATAACATATATAAATAATGCATAAATTATACTTATCAAGGTTGGTGCCATCCATAATATATAAAATGTGCTTATATAAGAAACTTTTATGGGTGTAAGTGGACATGGTAGGTTTTTTGTATGATATAAATGCACCACTATAAGTATCGTTATTGGAAAAATAGTTATAGGGGAAGACAAAATATATTTTTTTTATAAAAAAATAGAAAACAATCAATCAAAATACCAATATATTAAAAAATTAAAATAGTATTAATATTGTTAAAATTTAATAACCTTAATAGTTTTGTACTCATCTTGATGAGAATGCATTAATTTAACAACATATCTACAAGTGACATACTATTTTACTAGGTTTGGTTTGTGGCTAGGTCCTTCTCCATCTTCCTTGTAGCCCATTGCTCCCCATACATTCACTACATATTCATACTTATTTCACCTCAACTAGAATAAATTTCTAGATCTCAAGATCACCATCTCATCCATTGCAAATAATTTAAGACAAACTTAAGGTTGATTTAGGTCAATCCTAGGTGCGTACAACGATCCTTGAAATTAGAATTTTAAAAGTTTTGCCTCTTTTCACTAGCTATTATTAGCCAACCTAACACATGTTTCATGCAATATGTTGTTGTGTCATCATATTTAAATATAGTTAATGTGCATTTAAATACATGCTAAAAATAAGGCAAAATTGTTAGAATGCACTTCAAGTCTAACGATAAATAAAGGAATCAAATCTACATCATCACATTGGCTATTTACGTGCTTGCAAATTATATCTTTTATATTTGTCATAATCATTAATTTTGTTAGATTCAAAGGACTTGATTCATGCGAACTAGTTCACCTATCAAGTTAGCAAACTCCTTGCAAGCTCATTGCCAATGTTTCTGAACACCACCTTGATAGATTTAGAACATAGAAGGTGAAGGTGCATAGGCCTGTTGTCACTGAGGTTTGCACCCTTGCTGAAAGCTTCTCTAACAGCAACCTAGTGAAACATGGAATCAACCTCCAAGCTGTGGGACTTGAACTACGAGGTTGAATCTCCGGAGAAGGCCGGCT
>MU226956.1:2781237-2823370 GCA_018584345.1 Thuja plicata | reverse complement strand
CCATTTAATCACGAGACCACGCGACTGAAGAAAGAGCCTAACTGTTTGACTGAGCTAATCAAGCGATCATGCGACATGAGGTAGGCGCAAGGTCGGGAGACAATTCTTTGACTTGCCATTTCTTCTCGCGATCACCCGACTGAAGGTGGGTCCCGTTCTTTTAAAAGCTTATATCATGGAAATCAAGCGACAACCCGACTGAAAGGAAATCGCTAAGTCTCGAGTCACTGAGAGAATATTCCATTTCTTAACGAGACTACGCGACACAAGGCAAAAGCAAAGTCGGGAGATGATTTAGCATATTCGATTCTGGTAAAGCAATCAAGCGACCTGACTTATGGCACATGTCTTAAGTGACTGGAAAAAGTAACGATGAAATATAACGAGCCAAGGCTTAGGGTCTATTATCTCGTTTGCATGAAAGACTGAGGGTTTACAGGGTTTAGACATGAAGCCTGGAAAACAAGACAGAGGAAACAAGATAGGGTAGACCAGGCCAATTGCACAGAAATGAGAAATTTGGGCAACAAGGCCTTAGACACATTTTTGTTACACACCAATTTTGCACAACTTAGATTAGTTCTTCACAACATATCAAGTTCTTGGCAGCTAGGATCAACCTTAAGTGGAAGGTGAAGGTGCATAGGCCTTAGACACATTTTTGTTATACCAATTTTGCACAACTTAGATTAGTTCTTCACAACATATCAAGTTCTTGGCAGCTAGGATCAACCTTAAGGGGCTCATGATTGATCTACATCATTTTTTTTTGTGCTAATTGAAACTTTCACTAATTCAAGACAATTAATCTTTTGATAGCAACAAATTGACATCCTAGAATTATTTAACTCTTCCACCCTCTTCTTTAATTATCAATTTATTTAAATTTATCTTTTATTTAATTCTATTTTTAAAATTAATTATACACTAATTAATTACCTTATTTAATTAATCTAAGTATTTTATTTAAAAAAGCTTTATTTACTTTTTACCTAAAAAATTATCTCCCTTTTACCTTTGCCTTCTCCTTCCCGCCCCCTAGACATTCTCTTTAAACAAATATTCTTATTATAGGATATATATTGGGAAGAAAACTTCTCTTTAGATTATACATTTTACCTTCATAGAAACATTTAATTAATATAAACACAACCTTTTAAATATTTAATAAGCATCACTAAATAAAAAAGATAAAAAAAACATCACAATAAAATAGAATTTAATTTCTTAAAAAACTAAATGTTAAAATATTAAGACATCACAATATTGCGAAAAACAAGACAATCACATCTTATGACAAAGACCCCATTTATATCTTTGAGACAAATAATTAACAAATGAATTAATTTTATGGATAAATGATATCATCAATTTAATAAATTATAAATTTAACCCCTAGAAAACAACGGTGTCGTCTTATCCGATTCTATCCATGACATAGTTAGTAAGATAAAATATACATATTTTTAAATATTTATTTGTAGTAATCTTTTAACAAGTATTATGATGGAAACAAATTATCACAATTTAAATATTGATTTTATTACATTATTTCAATTAAAAAAATACAAATATTGAAAACCATTTTTTTCACTGTAAAATGAGGACCGTGATCATAGACTTTCAAATTCTAATTAATAAAAAAAAATATTATATCTGAATTATCTATAAATCCCGAACATGATTTTGATACTAAAAAAACTCTTGGTTTCATAGAAAAAACAAAGGATAAGAATGAAAAAAAACGAGGTAACTGGTAACTAGTAACTTGCCAAAGTAAGAGGGAAAAGAAAATCCAAACTGATAACTTGGCAAAGTAAAGGGAAAAGAAAATCCAAACTGATAACTTGCCAAAGTAACAGGGAAAATAAAACCTAAAGCAAAGAGACTAATAATTTTCGAAGAAGTAAAGACATTTCTTGAAGCAAAGCTCCCACACAAAGCCTATCAGCTTAAAGATTTGGTACTTATGACCATTCCCAAATAAACCTGTATCTAAACTATATTTCATCTCCAATAGATTTGTTCTTGTCAACTATATACATCATCCGTTAGACTATCTTTCTCAACTACATTTCATCTAACTTTGAAATTGAGCACATTCAATCCCTTAAATGAAGCAAATAAATAAGACATATGATCCGCGAGTCATTATCCCGTGACCGAATTATCGGTATATTGATTGAGGACTTTATTGAAATTAACGAATGTAAGTTTTGGTTAGTGTTTATTGGTGGACCCTACACATCGCTGGACCCTACACATCGCTTTTTACTTAAAATAAGACAAACAAAACCCTGCCTTGGGGGATTCACCTTCCCTCGATTTTTGAACACACGTTCGGTCTTTCCCGCTGTCGTTTACTGTTGGACGTTACTTCCCACCATTGCAACATCCTTTACTTTTAACTTTTCAAATAACGGTCCGTTTTTTTGTTTGTTTTCAAATAAAAACAATCAAAATTTAATTTTAGTGCTCCTATGTTTTGAACCTTTTGATTTTATAATATATTAGTATGTGGTTGATTAATTTGTGTAGGTAGTGGAGATAAATATTGTAAAATAATAAATATTTTTGCCTAGATATTAGAATTGTTAGAATATGTCCAATTGTGAATTTGTTCTAAATTAAAGTTATAGTTAGAATGAAGCTGCTACTAATTTGCATAACTAATGGTAGTAATTGAAAGTTCATTAAATATAAATGATTTAAATTATTATTAATTGAATTTTAATAAGATGATATGAGATGTCTTTGCATGTCTAGTGTCATAATTTAAACACTTCCTTGGTGAAGCGGTGATCAAGGTTTAATCTTTGTTGGACAATTGTGCTTGTTGGTCTCATGCCTTTGTTGGATCATTAAGCTTGCGTGTTTGAACAAGTGAAGTGTTATGCATGTTTTTAATGATTTCATGTATTATTATTCAAAATTAAATAAATTTTAACTAAATGATATCAAAATTAATGTGTTTTTAATGAAAAAGTGGATATCTTTTTATAAATAAGTTGTATGTAAGAAGTTGCAATTTTATTATTTTTGAATGGTTTAGACATATGTAGTTAAGAGATCTATGTTATAAATTGATTGCCATTTTGAATAATTCTTCTCAATATGATAATGGTAATGTTCAATAATACTGAGGGGAGGTCTCCATTTAACTTATTTTTGCTAGCAAGAATTTGTGGAGCTGGTGGCACCATGGATGGTAACGTTGTTGCTTAGTTTTATGCATTCCTCTTAAATAGTGTTTTAAAATTATGTTTCTTGCAAATAATATATGATGGTAAAGTTGTAGGAAAATAAAAAAGAAGACAAAAAATGACGAAGCCACATCACTTTCCCTTGTTTATATGATCATTAAATTTTGACATGCTTAATTGAAATCATTCATAATCAATTTTGAATATTAAATTTAGAGAAAAAAATAGGAGGTGAGGGAAAACAATTTGTGGAGCCATGTGTCATTTTTCTCAATAAGAACTTATTTCCATCCTCTTGCTTATTTTTGATTTTTAAGTAGTGGCTACTCCACTAGAGTAGAGAAAGATTTCCATTTTCCTTTTTCCACAATTACAAATTTGTGTGGGGACACTTCATCTCCTTAAGTTTAAGGAGAAATTGCACTCAAGCAACCAAATGGAAACAGCCGCACATGTGGTTATATCCTTCAATTTCATTTTATTTTAATCATCTCAGAGATGTTATCTCAGAGATGTTTATATAAAAAGTCTTTAATTGTTGAATTGGCCTTTTGGTGAGCATCAATGAGACAATGACTAATTTCTAGAAAAGTCAACTCAAGAGTGAGAATATTAGAATTTGAAATAAGTAGACTAAGTGCACCATGTGTCAATGTGCTAATGACCAAATCTTGAAAAAATTGGCCCAAAAGTGAGAAAATTAGAATTTGAAATAAGTAGATTGAATTTCCAATGTGATCTAGTTTGAAAACTCGAGTCCACCATATAATATAGTCATAAATTGAATTACATTTGCTAGCAAGTCTATATGACCTAAAGTTATTTTATTTTTAATAACTGATTTTAGATTTTTTATTTTGATTCAATTGAAATGACTATTTTATTTTATCTTATTTTTTTATTTTTTTATTTTTATTTTATTTTTTTTGTGTTGAGAAAAATGCATGAAGACCATTACATTAGATGACTCTTAATAAATATCCAAAGAAGAAGAATCAACTAAATACTTGAAATCTATCCAAACAAGCTACAACAATGGATAAAACTAGCCAAAGGCCTAAAGAAAGAAATGTTTAAAACCAAACAACAAAGTACATTACAATCTGAACTTAATTTTATTTTTGCAGCTATCTAGAACAAATGGCGTTTACTTTGCGTAGCTAAAGCAATTGGAGTTTGGCCTTGTCCAAAAGAATGTTGTTCTTATCTCGGTCCTTGGTAGCCCCTTTCAGTTGAAAAGCAAGCAAGACAATTTGAACAAATATGTTAAAGAAAAACTTTAAAACTTCTACTTCATGATAAACTAAATGATTAGAAAATATAGTCAAACATTTGCCTTTCCAGATATTAAGTAGAACAATACGCCTCTAAGAATCTGCCACTACATTGCTATGAAGACAATAACCCAAAATTATAGCTTTTTAACTTAAATCATGATAAAAAACAACGAGGCAATGATTGACAATAACCTTCCATTTTTTTTGAACATAGGAATAATTCCCAAAAATGTGTTTGAGACTCTCATTGTGCTGACAAAATGAACATTTAATTTGTCGAGCCATTATATGTTTCAACTTATCTTTGATAGGTAGTTTGAAATGTAGGATTTTCCAAGTCAACATGTGATTGTTGGCCTGAGCTTTAGACCTCCATATATGGGTACTCAATTTCTTCCATGTCTTTTCATGAAATATGTAGTTCCAATTCTGGTTTAACCTTGGGTTTAAATGCATCTTTGGAAGGAGGGTTAAATAAATTTTTTTGAGAGGGAAGTAGGACAAAGGGAACTTAAAAAGCCATAAACAATCTTTACAAAATTCAAACATTGTAACAACATGCAAAGCTTCATAGTTAATTATACTCACACCAAATATATGACAAAAATCAAGAATCCCTAAGACCTCCTCTTGTTTAACTAAAACATGCTTTGAGATTTTTGCCAAGAGGCCCAATCTGAAGTGTCAAAATCACATATATTACTGAACTTTCTCACTCCTTTTTTGAATAAAAAATATGCTTGCTTAAAAATATGACAGAAAAGGGTTGGAACTTGGTGATTCTATTGAATTAACATGTTCCACCAAATGGATGATGAAGCAAAGTTGAACCCATTGTAAGGAGAATTTTTTTCCAATTTGGAAACTTGTAAACTGATTGTCAAGCCTTCTAGATGGATTACATAGGGAAGGAAGCTCTCACATAGAAAAATGAAGCAAGAAATAGTTTGTCAACCCATCTCACCTCATGCCATTTCTTTTTAACAACAATAATGTTGATTCTATGTTGAACCAAACACTTCCAAGGTCCCTCTCCCTCAACAACCCTGGCTATCCATTTAGTAGAAAGACAAATTCCTTGTGTCCTAGGATTAAGAAACCCCAAACCAACTTTGGTTTTGGGTGGAATGTAGTGTTTAAAACCATCTTTTCTATTCCATTTGGACCACAAAAAATGACGAATGATTTTGGTTGTCTTCATTTCCCTTCTCGGGGGGCATCCAACAAGATGAATAATATACATGCGAGGAAATAAATTTATGATAAACGACTTGAATCTTATCGGTCAAGGACAAAAATTCATTGCCCCAAATCCAAAGTTCATTATTAAGCTTAGAAATAAACCACTCCTACAATTCTGAAAGAGAAACACCCAACCCAAAGGAAATAGCCATATATTGTGTGATTTGTCAATGTTCGATATGTTTCCATTCTTTCACAATCCATATCGTTATATTATATTTTGCTTCGACTTGATTTTGAGTAAGCATACATCTAAACCACAAGTCTCCTTCGAGTAAGCAACCAATATAGGAGGATCCAATCTATCAAATTCACCCAAGGGTCAGACCTCGCTGAACGTGCCTCCCTAGATTTAAACCTTAGTGAATAGCCTCTATATCACATACCATCATCCTCACCAATTGTGTTTAACAATTGAACTACAACCCTTTAACAATAAATTAATTTTTTCAATAAGATGTTAAAAAAACTACATACAATATAACCCTATATTTTTTTAAAAAAATTACAGTAGGAAATGGACAGGAGTAGAGTAACAAAATTTCAACAGTTTTGGCCCCCACGAAGAAGAAAAAATGCTATAGTCACTCAACGTCCAACTGACAATGGGAAATTTCCCAAAAATTGATAAAGACCCTTCCGCTTTAGCGGACATTTTGTAGGCGGAAAATCTCCCTTGAAATTTTGGAACAGTGTTTCTGCCTTGTCACGAGAGTTAGAAAATAGAATCCCATTTCTTATCAGACAAACAATACAAAAGGCGGCCCCCATTACAGACGTAGAGTGTAGGGTAGACCGTATAAAGCTACAGCAATGGCAGCCCCAGAGCAAGTATAAATTACTGGCTAAAGATATCAAATTCATTTCGGTCTGAAACAATGGAGTCCAGTAGAACACAAGCAAGTGTTTTTGCTTTTTATGATTTTTTCTATGTTTTCAATATTTCCTTTGCCGGTTGCAGGGCTGAAAACTGCCGAATGCACGGTTATTGGGATAAATCATGATTTTTGTTCTGTTTTTGTTTTGCAGGGGTTTCGAGTGCTGCTTTTGTTAGGATGTTTACTTTTGTTTGGGGTAAAAGTGGAGTCCCGTAGAAAGAGCTGGTCATGGAGCTACGATGCGCCTTCTTGTAGGGCGCAGAGTGTTTCAATTGCCGAGTATGGAGGAGTAGGAGACGGTAGCACTGTCAATACTAAGGCTTTTCAGAAAGCGATTGATTATCTAAGTGGATTTTCTGAAAATGGAGGAGGTCAGCTTTACATTCCGCCGGGAAAATGGTTAACTGGAAGCTTTAATCTCACTAGTCATTTCACTCTTTACCTGCACAAAGATGCTGTGATTCTTGGTTCTGAGGTGAGTAATCCTTTTTGTTTTGTGTCCTTTTGTTCTTCTCTCAGACATTGGCGTGTCTGATCGGCTTCGAGCTACGCTTTCTCCTAGAATTATGTAATTTTTCCCCTTTTAGTCACCGACTGATTAGCTGCATTTTACCCAATTTTAACAATTTTTTTCAGTCTAAATATTTTTTTAGTTCTAATATTGCATATTTATTGCTGTTTATTACATTTTCTTTATTTTTATTGTGATTATTTTGTGCACTCGTGATTCAAGCTCGACAAACCACTGATATTGTAAGGGAAAGATGTTTGCGTTGCAAGCCACGAGCAATTGGATTCTGTAGCACTATTAGTACCAATCTTAAGAGCCTAAAAGTTTTAAATTCGTGCAATGTGTACTCCACATTACAATTACAATCTTTGGCGTATTAGGAAAGGAAAAAAGTTAAAATCAAATAATAATAACATGACATGACGATATTTTTATCATAATTACAGTAACTGTTCAGTTCTTTGTGTCTATTTCACTTTACACATTTTTTTTTCTTTTGTTTGATGAATCTTGGGTGTGGCCATGGATTGGCCTCTTTAATGCACAGTGACGTAAGTTGCACCACATCCTCAAAATTTTGATATTTAGTTACTACTGGAATGTACCCCATGTTGATTATATCACACCCTCACCATATGTCATACTGGGATTATGGGATGCTTTATTGCTCGAAGAGGATTTTAGACCCAGGTCGTGTTCTTACAGGTGTCGGCCATTGTCACCAGTACGGCTCAATCCCTTCAACATGTTTATATGAATTCTGTTTATGTATTTGAATGCCACGTTGAATCCTATTCCAATATCATTGAGTTATTGTGGAATTATTTAATTGAATTATTGCATTTATTCTTTATTATTTGAAAAAATAATGTCATGTTAATTGCAGCCAGCTTCATTGCCCATACTTTTACAGGCATTTTAACATAGAGGGCTCCAACCTAGTTACCATTATGGCAATAACTCTACGTTATCACTAGACAATGACACACTTGACAGTTGGAGTGTAGTGAATACTATGATAACATTATTATTCTAATTTGGTTTATAAAATAGAAGGTTTGCTAAATTATTTCCCTTCATTTTACACGTAAGGTGAAGTCCATAAATTTTTGAAGTCAAGTTTAATCTAATTGTTTTTGCTTTCATCTGCAAACCAAATATATTTAGATCTTGGTTATATAGCTCGGTAGGTCCATTTAGTTTTTTTATTTTGAAGACTAGAAAAGTCTCTTTGCTTCACGGTTATGGAGAACTGAATGTCTATCAGGTCATGTTTACAGAGAGCTAAATATATCTATGTGGGTCTCGGTTATGGATTGTTGAGTATATAAGAAAACTACACAATGTTTGATTCAAAAGGTACAATATTACAGAATCGGGTTTTCTTACACTTTCCTCTTTGATCATGCTATAGAGTTAAGAGTTTCCTTTTATGTTGTTTTCTTGTTAAAGAGAGTAAATTTTAGATCATAGCTCCCAACGATAACCCTTCTAGAATAATTTGATTCCAGACATACATATTCCTTGACTAAACCATACCTTAGGACTGAATTTCACCTATCCCACTATGATTTTGTACAGTTGTGAATAAGGCTAATAGTATGAGTAAACTATTAGCCCGTTTTCAAAAATACTGACTAAAAATGAATCAAAAGAGAAATCAAAGCAAAGAAGAAACCATTGGTTGATGGTCACCCTCATTGGTACTTGTTTGGGTATTCATTTTGACTAACTTAAGGAGTACCTTATGTTTTCCATACACCTTTTGGAATGTCCAATTCTTATAGATCCACTTGTTTTAAATTTTTAATAACCAAAGGAATCTCTTTGATGCCCCTAGTTTCCCAATGTCAAACATGAATTAGGCTTTGAATCGTTGAATAAGAGCAATGGATCCATCTTCATTATCTGTTGCTATACAATATACCCAACTCTATGGAGTAGGTTAGAATGATGCTCTCGCCACTTGTTTTTGTAATAACCTCTGTAACCAGGAGATGCGTCTCTTCCCCCCCCCCTTGAAACACGTCTCAGATTCTTTTTGCACTTCCCGAGTCTTCATTTTCGGCCGAAGACTTCACTTCCACGTCTCCCACATGTCTTCTTTGGCCAAAGGCATGTGAAAAGGTTAAAAACAAAACAAAAACGCTGTTTTCCATCATTCAGTAGCCATGGTGGATGAAGCGGTTGAACCAGACGGCCTTAATGAATTACCCCAGTTCTACTACCACCAGAGGAACCTGAGTTTGAGAGAGATGATTACCTGGAGGGCATCATAGCTGAGGACCTTGATATGGATGATCAAAATGTTGAAGAGTAGATGATAGATTTCTGATTTTTGTTTCTTGTTTGCGTATCAGCATCAAACTATCAATATTTTTGAATTTCAATATGCAATGATAATCTAATATGAAATATGTAGTGAAAGTTTTGAAGTCTTTGACTCTTTGACACAATGACATTTGACATTTTGATTTGTGTATTTAAACTGTAAAGTTGATGTTAAGCTTCACCACTGTTCTTGTTTTCAAAATTCTGTGTGATGATATTTTTTGGAAATTTTAAAATTATATTAAAAAATATTTGGCGTCTCCAAGTACCCTTGTCTCCTATTTTTTAAAACTAGCTGTACCAGTACCAGTCTCCAAAGTCTCCAAGTAGCCCCACCTCCTTGTTAATTAATAATTCCATTGCCATCTTTTCTTTTAACTTTCTTTTTGTTGTCCAATCAAAATTTTGATTGCCGACCTTATCAAATGTTTTTTCATGTGAGTTTGTTAGTATGGTGCTCACTCATGGACGAGTTTTGGTTTCTGTAATTCCATTTGTATTTGTTGCTCTTCAGAGGGGCTGTTAATTTATCAACATACAAAAACTTTAACATGGACTAGTTACTGGGCTGTTAACAACAAACAATAATGCTAGCATAAGCTTATTTGTTTTGCTCAAAATGACTTAATATTTTCTTGTTGTTGGCACTTAGTGTTTGTAATTGTATTATGGACTCATCAGTGTTTGTTTTGAGGTTCCTTGAATGCATTGCCACTAGATAGGAAACTTGTGGGAGATAGCCTTGAGTTACATTCTAAGATTAGGGCCGTTAAAATACATTTACAAAGAGAATGGGCCATAGGACTTGATGTGGCCTCCATATTTGGTTGGGAACTACTATCTTGCATTTGCTCTAGTCAAACCATAGAAGTTATTCTGACTAGTCACCTCATTCACCCACTTTGAGGATAATTGCAATATGTCAAAGTCATTCATCCTGCTCGGTTATATTATAGCAACTTTACTTCTATTTTTTAATTACAAGGTTTACTTATATTTTTTTATCTGCATCCATTCCAACTTTTATGTGGACTAGTTTTCCAAGTGGGTGTATGGCCATTGGAGTTTATCCCAGCACCATTTGGTCATTGGACATTCCCACAAGGTGCTCCTAGCATTGTTAGGCAATTTTTCTCAAACATCTAAGGCAGGGGACCCTCAAGGGGCTCCATGGTTTCTTTCTGGTGGTGTGGGTTCCTAAAGCAGTCTCTGCCCCCTGTTAGGCTTCTAGTTTGTCTTATAGCATATAGGCAGGTGGTGCATACCGTATGTTTTTGTCTTTTTGTATTACTATTGTGGGTTTGTGTATGTACCTCTGACATGTACTTAAATATCATGGGTTGGTTTGTGCCCTTTGCCACACTCCATTGCATGAGCACAATTAGTTGTTTTACAGCTGTCTTGTTTCCGCATCGGACAATCCTAGTTGTCTAGTGGACAATCAACCTCTTCCTCTATCTTGCTGGTTATCACACAGTAGCTGCCACATTTGTTCCGGATTGGTGAATCAATGATGCATAGTCTGCTGTCTCGTTAATATTGTGAGATAATGAATTAGATGTTGTTGAGATGCTAACCTATGATATTTACTCAAATATTTTTTTGTATGATTTTTGAAATTTGTTTTATTTTCATATATCTCTTTCCCCTTCTTTCTTTATATCACTTTGGTTTTCTTCATCCTTGGTTTGACATATTTGGCATGCTGGTAACTTTGGTTATTTATTCAACAGGATCCAGAAGATTGGCCTTTGATCCCACCTTTGCCATCATATGGAATAGGCAGAGATGGAGGTAATCTGAGATATAGCAGCTTGATAAACGGGTATAACCTTACAGATGTTGTTATCACAGGTATGAAGTTAGCTTCCAAATAGACTGCATTGTATGTCTAGATGATTCTCATGTTGTAAAATGATCTAAAATGTTATTGACTTCTCCAGCATATGGTTTCTCTAATAACTTCATTTTATTGCATGGATTCCCAGGTGATAATGGCACTGTAGATGGGCAAGGTGCTATTTGGTGGGAAAAATTCCATAAGAAGAAGTTGAAATATACACGAGGTTACATGGTCGAATTGATGCATTCAAATGATATAGTAATTTCCAATCTGACTTTCCTAAACTCACCTGCATGGAACTTACATCCAGTTTATAGCAGGTATGGGGATTCTTATAAATGAAAATTCAACAATTCTTTATGATATCCAAATTACGCAGAAGATTTGATCAGTTCATTTTTTATTGGTGGCAAAAAATGTTCAGCAACATTCTTATTCAGCATGTCACTATTCTTGCACCACTTACTTCACCAAATACAGATGGAATTGATCCAGGTTAGTGTGAAGGTTTGCTGGATTATCTCTTGTAACTTATACAGAGTCTTCAATGGGATAAAAATAGATTTGAATAGTTATTGATTTTTGAAGTTGATATAGCTAAGGTTTGTCATGTTCTATAGAACTTAAAGTTGCAAGATTTTAGGCTACATGCTGCAATTTAATATCAGTTTATTACATTCTAATTCTGTTATGGTAAATCACTGGAAGGGTAAGTTGCTGGAAATCACCCCCTTGTCACTCTACATCACAATGTTTCTCCATTGAAGTGTTTTTAAAATGTCACAAACATAAATGGCATTTGATTCCAATCTAAAATAACCTCACTCCTAACAGCCCCATCTCCCCACGAGACCTAATCTCCCTAACATAACAGTCAAACAAAGAAAATAGCAATATGTATATTTCCTTTTCCGCTCACAGAAATGCCATATTAGGATTTACTCTAATAATCAACATTGTGGTTTATGTTTTCAAGCTATAAATTATAATTTACAAACCATGTCATAATTTTGAAAATCTTAAACTATTTTTTTGTTGAATCCTTAAAAACTCTTTATGCACCAAAACATGGATATTATTTTTATTTTTGCTCGAGTTTATATTTTTTTGTTTTTTAATATTATATGGACAATTTTATGCCATTTGTGTCTAGGAGTTCTTGGAATATAGATCTTTCTCGTACTCAACTATTCCCATTTCTTGGTAACTTGGCATGAAGGATATCAATGTAGCCTTTGTGTTAGAAAGCTATTACAGTTTGCAAGGGCATGGGTTATTGATGAGGGGCAAGGTCCAAGAGACCAATTAAGGACTATAAAACCAAGTAGCTCAACAATAAACTCATGCACACCTGATGCAAATGCTTGAATACAAGATGAAACAACATAGATCTTCTTTATTATCAATTGAGAGTGTTAACAACATGGTACACATGCCTACACTTTAGTGTGAAGGCGAAAATAACAAAGATCACAATGATCTTGCAGCTTGTGAAAGCTATTCTAATCTAGGAGCAAGAGATGATTTATAATGTATTTAAGGATGCATACTTATATACATTGGGACTTTACAAACCTATTATAATATTCAAGAGATATGGATGAGCCTCTCAATTTGGCACATTGTTAAAATTAAAAATTATCTAGTCAAGGTGGATCGGCATGACATGGATTCTTTGAGACATGTTAGAAATAGTAGAATTTATTGAGATCTGAGGGAAAGGATGTAAAATGACCTCATGATTTGGCACAAAGTAAAAAATTAGAAGATTTTTGAATTTGAGATCTAATTTGGGTGCAAGTTATTTTGCCCTTCTCTAAAAGGGGACCTCACACAACGAGCCTGATGACAAAGCACTCAAATATTCAACTTTAAATAATGTAGTAAGGATAAGATAAGTCCCTAATAGTTGATGAGGATGAAGCATGATCATTTTGATGTTGAATGACTTAGATTGTGAGCACAAGGAGAAATATTTGATAGAAACGTTTGTGGATAAGTGTAGCAAGAAAGACACAAAACCCCTTTGTGCTAATGTAGAAACATCCAGGATCAACTAGGTTAAAGTGCAAAATCTATCTTAATATGTGTTGGAAGAAACCTACAAAACCAAGGAAAACTAGAAAAGAACACAATATTTTTGGTTGATGTAGGTTTTCTCTTAGGCTAGGGATGCTCCTACATAAGACGCCTTGTTCTGGAAAATTTATGAGCTTAGTAGTTCTCAAAGGCTTTGGGAAAGGAGTTTGTGCTTCTTCCTTTGCTTCTTCTAGCTCCAAGCCTAAGAGTTGTGGACTATCTTGACCTTATATGCCAAAAGTTAGTTTTGCACCTCTACCTTTTGTGTTTTGGCACTATATTCCCTACAAACACTTTTCCTTGCATTCTCATACTTGTATTTTCCTTCATGTTTGAAGACTAATCTTTCTTCCTCTACTTTTTCCAAGTAATTTCTTCAAACCTTGTCTTGAGGCAGTCTCTGTTTGCAGCTATTCCCTTCTTTCTACTGGTCTATGCCATTGTGAGACTTATTCTAGGATCCAATAGATCTTCACCCAATAATTTCCATCCAATTGCAACTTCTTTCTCCACCTATGCCCTCCTAATTCTATGTTATAACTCCTTGCCAACATTATCTACTGCTCTGATCACATCCGTAGTTACCAATTGTTTCAATGTATTCTTTTTCTACTCTACCACTTGCCACTTTCCAGCCTACTTATGATGGATTGTCTTCTTGACATTGGCTTTGTTCTCCAATTCAGGAGTTGCATCTTTTTGTAATGACCTTTGTCCATTGCTTTGTATAGCCCTTGCATTTTCATCATCTTACCGCTCATTATGCTGTCAAAATTGAATTACTCCCATTCTTTTTGCATATGAATCCTAGTAGCTCATGCAAACACCACTAAGAATTGCATCTTCGTCACACAACTATATCCTTGTGCCACACTCTCTAAGTTGTGGCCTTAGCTTTTTGAGGATTCTTCCGATTCCCACTTCCTCTATCTATTTTTTGAGTTGTACTTGAGTCTTGACAACATGTGATTGTGTCAGGGTTTCCTCATACAATGCCTCAAGCATTTTCTCCTTTCCTTTTTCTGGTCCTCTCTTGGCCAAGTTTTGGCCACTACTTCCTCATTGCAACATTTTGTGCTACTCTTAGCGTATTCTCTATTTGCTTGCCCTCCTTTGTGCAACAATCCATGTAGGTTCACCCTTTCTTGTGAGGCTTCATTTTCCACTTTTGCCCAACCAACCATTATGAGCATGCTCTCCTTTCCTTGACTGCTCCTATTAGTCCTTAGCCTTCTTGTCATCCTTCAATCCAACTTGTTGCTAGTTTGAGCAACCCTTGGTGGTGTTTGTTTTTGTGTGGTTTTCTCCTCCTTGGCTAACACACAAACATTCTCCCCTCTGCCCTTCCTGGTTACTCTATTTGACCAACTTTGTTGTCCAACATTTTGCCTCACTACTGTTCTCAGAGCATCCTTTGCTTGTCCTACACAAACTGTGTTGACTTGCCTCAATCACTCCTAAAGCCTTTTGATCATGCTTCTCCAACTTCAATGGAAGTTTTGTCTACATTGCCTTCTCCAGTTTGTTTACAAATTCTATGCAACAACATTTGCACACTACAACTTCCTCTACGACAATTCAACAATTGCAGCTTCTATTTCTCCCTTCTGTCCCACTGGCTTAGGATGTCCTTTGAGATCATAATCACTCAAGGATTGACCTCATACTCTTCTTCTGGATTCTTAAAAGGATTCAAGATTGACTTTCTTGTTGAATGACTTGACATCAAGATCTTTGTTCATCATGGAGGGAGAAGTCTGGTAAAGCCAAAAAATGTGGCATCAGCAGGTTGGATAGGTGTGATGTGGGCAATATTCAAAAGCACTCAGATAGTGATGCTATTGTCTCACAATACAAGTTTATCAAGTTTGAGGTTGGGTCCATTGGTTGTACCTTGGGGTCACTGAAATGGATTGCATGGGCTAGCAGAATTGGGCAATGCTGTTGATGGAAGTCCACTTCTGTATGTATGCATTTGCTTAAAATGGGAGGGAAACCCACTTCTGTGAGCCGTATGACCCAAGAAAGTGGGAAGGAAGGTTTTTCTCCAATTAAATTATGGAGGTGTCGAGTACCCTTCTACAAAGCATATTCATCCATCCATCTGATTGATCATGGATAAACTTTACTACTTGGACACATAGCTTAAACCTAATTGAGGCCCATCCTTTTTGGGAGAAATGGGCAAGGTCAATGCTGACTTGGAGCTTTGTATTCAAAAGCAGGATGAGTTGAAGGTAGAGAAAGAGAATGGATTGCCAAAAAAGAGTGCGGCTGGAAGAAATGTAATCTTTGCAGTAACAAACATATTAGGCACTTGCACTGAATTCATACAAGGACAAGGAATGGAAAT
Organism: Thuja plicata; assembly: GCA_018584345.1. Lineage (NCBI taxonomy): Eukaryota > Viridiplantae > Streptophyta > Pinopsida > Cupressales > Cupressaceae > Thuja > Thuja plicata. The sequence continues at coordinate 2,807,653 of MU226956.1, read as the reverse complement.
AAGGAAATTGTATGTGTAGTTAGATATTGGTAATGAAGGCTCTGATACAAATAAGAAGATCACTGACCCTGGAGAGGGGAGATCAATGTCAGGCCGAAGTGGACAAAGGGCTCATAGGCAAGTTGGGAGAAATCATGTGAGAAGGCTAGGCATATTAGAGCTGCAGGAAAAATGCAGTGATCATGAAAACAGAAGATTTTTCTTTGAAGAGATCATATGGCTAGTCGAAGCAGCTCAAGACCTAGGTACCATATCTAGTTTGATGGCTTCTTCAGCACCACAACCTTCTCGGTTCCTTGTATTTTACAACTGCAACAGCTTCGGAAACTCCTTCCTGGATTTAACACTTCCTCTAATTAGTTCTTGATTGTTGGAAGTGAAAATAGCTAGAGAGTTTTGGATGTGTGTGTATGTGGAGTGGTGTAGATATAGACATCAAGTTTTGATGTTCATCATTTGCTGTAGTTTTTCTTTGCTCAATAATATATAAGTTGGTCGATTATTAGTCTGTGCATTGTCTGCGGTAATTAGGTATGGCCATATATTCAATTTTGGTTAACCATGGTCTGTATTTTTAAGTGGCTGTCATACAGTTGTCCAACTAACACATCCCTTAGTTTCACTTATTTATGGTTCGGGATCATTCCTTAGGTTGCTCTACCTTGTATCGTACATATTGCTGTTCAGAGAATATTTAATATTTATACATTGCATATCTTTTTGAATAAAAGCCATGTCCTAGATATCTCTTTCTTTGAGTTATTTATGGGTTGTTCTTGTATATGTTTCTGCATTTATTTTATATCATATACCACATTCTGCTCTTGTTGTGAGATTTGGACGCAAGAAAAATTCCACAGAATTCCATCAATTAGAATGTGTCTAAAACTCACAGAGGTGGATACAAAGAAAAGTCCAAAATGCAGTGTTTGCTAATGGAACGATTTTTGCAAAAGCACTTGAAATCAGGGAAGGTGTGGGGTTCTATTTAATGCTGCTGATTAGAAGTGCCAAAAAGCTCATCAACTTAAATATGATCTCTTGGGAACCAAGAATCAGCAATGTAACTCAGTCAAATTATGTCTCCTTACATGTGCCCTGTTATTGTTTATGGTGTAAGATACCACCACCATAGCAAATCTTCACTAGACGAGGAATTTGATGGGGGAAAAGATCCAAGGCCAAAATTTGATTAACATAACCTGTAAATCATATTTTTCGACAGTTTGGGCATTTGAGGAAAGTCACCTTCCCTTCCATAATCACACTCAAAATTCTATGAGCAATCACATAATGTGAGTTCTTTCACACGATAGATGGTTCACAAAGTAAGATGGGTAAATTTGGTTATAAATAGGCCTGTAAATTCCATTTGATAAATCTAAAGAAAGACTGAAGAAAGAATTTCATCATTTTTATAATTTGGATTCCTCTTGCATTTGGTTAGAGCTAGAATTGTTTACGAATCCAGCTGATGAGAGTTTTCTTCTGTCATTAATAAATTGAATTTTTATCACTTATTCTTTCCTAGCAAATTTGCAATGGACAATAAAATTATAAAAACATAGGCATTCTTTTATGCAATGGGCATTGGGGAGTATGATGGGAAATTTGAAGACATGGCCAATGACATGATTATTCAATTTTATTCATCTTTAGTTGCTGTGGTCTTCTGCTGAAGTGCTATTGTTTTAAGGATATACAATTAGTCCAACCAGAAGTTTCCCCCCACCAATCAAATTCATGCTCAAACCCTTTAACCGATTCTCAGAGGAGAATGGGGTTATGATTAAGGGTTTGGGGGCCAGGAAAATATTGTGGCTAATGAATTGTATACATTTGCGGAATTCAAATGCAACTACCTATGTTACAGTCTGTTTTCAAAGAGAGAAGGATTCTGTATTACCAGTAATTGTTAACATTAGTTATCTCTAACAAACATTATAGGACTTGGCAAACAAGAAACAAACATATAAAATAGCTCGATAAACAAAAAGATGATCCTTTTTCACATATTTCTGATTAGTTATTACATATGTATGTCAGATGATGGTGTACCCTGCTTGCATCTTTACTGCAGGCGAGTTTGTTTCTCATTTGATGCTCTGTGAACCCTGATGTAAAGCTTTCAAGGCTGTTGCGGTTGTCATGACCTAATTGTTTTAACATATATATTTTCTGAAGATATTCAGATCTGATTGTGGATCATCATGCATGACTAAAAATCTTCCTGTATAATCAAGCTGGCTATTCCTTTGAAATTATAAGAGGCAATGATACTTGCATTTGAATTAAAAAAAAAATACTACAAAAAGATTTTCGTAGGGTACATTGCAAGGGCCTTTGATTTCTTCCGACAAATTTATATCCTTTAGGTATAATATCACGAACTACAAAATAAATGATGGATGAACTAGTCCAACGGCTTTTCAAAGGTTGTCTGTACTCTGCTGAAACTGAAAGGAATGATGAACAAATATTTAATCAAAATTTCTGAGAACATTATTTGCATCTTTTTGAGGAAGAGATACATTCAATTCAAGAATTATTCTGCACCACCTTCATTAAAAGATGCCATGCTTGCTGCTTGGTTGATATATGATTTTTGTGTTCATTGTGCAGATTCCTGTTCATATGTACGCATTGAGGACTGCTATGTTGAATCAGGTGATGATATAGTTGCAATAAAGAGTGGTTGGGATGAATATGGAATTGCATATGGAATGCCCAGTCAACATATTGTAATCCGTCGTGTTGTTGGAGTATCACCTACAAGTGCTATAATTGCACTGGGTAGTGAAATGTCAGGTGGAATACAAGATGTTCAAGCAGAGGATATCCAAGCTATTAATTCTGAAACAGGAGTAAGAATTAAGACATCTCCAGGCAGAGGTAATTATGTCAGAGATATATATGTGAACGGAATGACTATGGTCAACATGAAGTGGGCATTTACCATGACAGGCTCTTATGGGTCCCATCCTGATAATAAGTATGATCCAAATGCTATTCCAGTAGTGGAAAGAATAAGCTACAGCAATGTAATAGCAACAAATGTAAGTACTGCAGGAAAATTAGATGGTATTCAAAAAGCTCCATTCAAAGACATTTGTCTCACCAATGTCACCATTTCCATGGCCCCCAAGTCTAAGCATCCTCCATGGAACTGTACCAATATTCAAGGAGTTTCCCATTCTGTCTCCCCAGAGCCATGTAGCCTACTTCAGGAACAACCATCTGGGGCAGAGTCAATCTGTCCTCGTCCTCGTGAATTTCAAATCCCAGAACAAACTAGCTTTAGGAAATGCTCTTATAGTACTTGGCAGTAGCCCCCTCTAGATAGAATAGGTTCCTTGTCCTTGCTCTATGCTCTGTTAAGAGATGTTGTAGCAAGATGGTATCTCCCTTGTGTGTAACTGAAGCTTTTATCATAAGTTTGAAATCCCAGAACTTAGGAAATGCTCTTATAGTAGTAGGCAGTAGCCCACTCTAGATAGAATAGGTTTCTTGTCCTTGTTCTATGCTCTGTTAAGAGATGTTGTAGCAAGATGGTATCTCCCTTGTAACCGAAGCGTTTACCTTAAGTGTGAAATCCCAGAACAAACCAACTTTACGAAATGCTCTTATAGTAGTAGGCAGTAGCCCCCTCTAGATTTTATAGATTTTGGGTTCTTTCTTTATGCTCTATTAAGAGATATTGTAACAAAGCTTTTATCTCCCATATGTGTACCTCAAGCAGGAATAGAATAAATAATTTAAGTTATTGTGTATCTATCATATAAGATTGAGCATTTCTAAATGATGTTGGTGAACCTCCTTTATTCATTTTTCTTCTTCTAGCTTTCCTACCTTTGCATTATTATTATTATTATTCCTGTTTCAACTCACTCCTTCCAAATTGGAGGGAGGATAGCAAAGAACATTATCGCTTTCCTGTTAAGTATTTACAGGTACAAATTGAAAATGTCTCGTGGGCCCATTTTATCTTTATTGATTCCTCTGTGACATTAATACTACATCATTTAAAACAACTAGAAGACATTGTTCTATACATGAAGTTTATTGTGTAAAGTTATGGACTCGATATAATATTTCAAATACGGGGCCTGCAAATTTGGTGAATTGGGTGCCAGTTAGTAGTAGAGAATTGGATATTTCGAGGGTGAATGATTATGATTTGCCATATTCGATATGCTCTGTTTTATTTGTGAACAATTACAAAATCATCTTTCCATTACATTGTTGTCATCTTTCTTTGTTAATTATGCTGTTGTAAGTTTTTTTTGATGGCAGAAATGAGCATAGGCCTGATTGGAAAAACAGAAAAAGAGGTTTCATGTCTAAGTTATAAGTCGTTAATTATGCATATTGTCTGAGAGAATGAGCGTCAACTGACTTCAAAAGATGGTGCATTCTAGAACAGGTGTTCTTTCCTTGAAAAGAAAAAAAAAATCCAAAAAAATGATTCATCTGTCTTCAAAGAATTTCTCTGTCAAACGGGATGCAATTAGTGATGCCCAACAACATTTAATCTCATGACATCTTTTATACATAGTTGGCAGTTTTTTTACAAATATTTTATCAAACCCCAAGTTGGCTTCCCGAGGTTTTTGTAGTTTTTTTCAACAAGATATATGTTCTTAATTCTACAAACGTGTTCATCCTCCAACATGTTCTTAATTCAAACTCTTTTGCAGAAATTCATGAATTAAATAAATGTAATGCTATTTTTGTTGAATTAAATCAGGTCTTTTCAAATCCATGTCACTCATAAAGAAGTTGCAAGCACATAGTCTATAACAGCCCCTAACATTGACTTCACAGATAATTGTTTCCTCAGATGACTAAAGTCCTTGTTATCTCATTTCACTTTCTTTAGTCAACAATATTCTCTGTTTGCCTTCACCAATGTGGGTAGAATAAGAAGAATTTCTTGAATGATGTTGATGGTCCAAGATTATTCTCTTCTCTTTGACAAAGAACCATTAAGAACGTTCAAACAACCCTCAGAGATATGGTCAGCGTTATGGGTATTGACTTCAAATCAGCACCTAGACTGGGTTCAAATTGTTGTGTCCCACTTACCCACTCTGCACCAGGACAGGTGCAAGCCTTTGGGAATTGGAAGGCATAGACATGCTGCTCAAAAAATTGGCCATGTAGCCAGTTGACCATGTATGCAAACATCTCTTAAAACATAGTTAATATAATAGCCAATGTGATATATTTAATTTATATGATTGTTTTTCACTCAATGAAGTCTTTCAATCTCCCTTTCCAAGCTATTAAGATGTTTTTCACTCAATGAAGTCTTTCAATCTCCCTTTCCAAGCTATTAAGATGTGAAACTCTTATATTTGCACTCAACAAAGTGGAATTGTTCTTGAGATTCGAGCATTTAAGGAAAATTTGACATTTCTATTAGGTATCAAAAATCATATTCCAGCGTCACCTTAATTTTTTTTTTTTTGCTAAAAACTGCAATGGTGAAAAATGTAATTTTGGTTTTTAAGTTAATCTAAATGGTTAGAAAATTTCATTAAAAAAAATGTAATTTTGTATTTTGTATTTTCATTTTAGACTTATTTGTCTTTAGATTAATAATTAGTGTATATGTGGTATATTCCAATGTGTAAATTAGTACATTATTTGATTTTTTTTATCTAATTTAGTTATACACATCCTCAAGAACTGATTTTGATCTTCAAATTTTCTATTCTTTTACTTGTATCAGATCTGCCAATATAATATCAAATCAGTGTTGTAGATATGCAAATAACTTTTAAACTTTTGAAATTCCAATGTAAGGTTTAGTCCTCTCCAATTGCCTTCTGCCAAATGTTATATGGTTTTTTTCAAGTTGTGTGTTAGGATGTTGTATTTGAAGATGAAACCTTAATTCGTTTGGATTCTTCAAACAAAGCATAATGATAAAATGACAAAATTAGATCATCATTCTTGCATAATTTTCTTACATCAGCATTTAGCCATCATTACATGTTTGTGGATTGTCTTCAATCTTTGATTACATATTGTTGATTCATTTACAAGGGTATGTGAGAATCCCCTGCCTAACATGCTCTTCAATGGTGTCTACACGTTTTTTAGACATGTCGAAGACATTGACGCAAACATGTTCTAGAAATCCAAATTAGTAGAGTTTAGATTATGAGCATATATTTAAATCTGCATTGTCCACAAACAATTTTTTTTCTTCATGGAATTAACTCAAAGCATTAAAAAAGGGTTTATATATTTAAAAGTGATAATTTAGCATCACATGTCCTTAAATCAAATCGATGAATTCACTAGTGAAATCTATTACAATAGATCTTCATCTAAATTCTAGATGAATAGCATTATTTTCTTGTTTAATTTCCAAGCTTGTATTTAGTAGTGCAATCAGCCTCACCTCCTTAACCTAAGATAATTGTGTCATTTGTGTGATTTATTGCATTATCCTAGAAAAATTGTATAGGGTGTGTATAAAAATAACATTTTTGGTGAAACTTAATTTTCTTATAAAACTTAAGTTTTTTCTCCCCAAGGTCTAATTCTTTTAATATCAAGGTTTTCGATTTTCTATTTGTGATTGTTTATCCTTTATATCTAGTTAGGGTTTAGATCAACTCAAATTTGTGCTTTATATTTGCATCCTTGTTAGGGTTTGGCTTTGCATTTTGTGACATCTATGTTATCCTTACCACTCCACCCTTTTTTCCAACGTAAGGGTTTTCTTGTTGATCTATTTTTTTTTACATCTAAGAACTTGTTTATTTTTTGAGTTTATATCAAGCCTGACATATTGCATATTTTTTTTCTTTAGTGTTTGTGAGTCATGCATGTTAAAGGCTCATTGTTATTCTCATTTCTTGTTGAGAGGAAGTGCTCATATGACTTCTCATATAATTGATAATAAAATTGTCAATTGTTTTATGGATAATATTCATCATGAGGAGGATTTTGATCATTATGCATGTGGATAACCAAGATCTTGCTCCTATTGCATAGTTATTAACGCTTATTTTACACAATTAGATGAGTCTCTTTGCAATTTGTTGAGCGATGTACCTTTTGGCTGAAAGATTTTACAAGGCATTGGTGATGTGCTTAGATCTTCAACCTCTTTGCATGGTGCATCTTTCTCTTCATTCTCACATCCCTATTCCTCCACCCCCACTTTTGAGATTGAGATCTGTATTTCCACCATCTCTCACATTCCTTCCACTCTAACTCCTACATCTCACGTTCTTTACTCTAGTGTCATGCCTAATTCCTCTTACCTCTCACCTTACTAGCATCATTCCTTCCTTTGATGCATGAGCATCTAGGGTGTAAGAGCAATCTTGCATCACCCAAAAATATTGTCTAGTTTTCAACAAGGGCTATCTTTGGACAAAGTTATTATTTTTGGCAAGTTTACTATTTTTAGTAAGTTGTTCATTTGAGCAAAGATTGTTACAATTGCTTCACTGGAGGTTGATTTTGGATATATAAGCCTGTCGATAAAGTCTCACGTCAAGATAAAGTCTGGTTTTGAAGATACTGATTTTTTTTTTTTGTTTTGTTTTGTTTTGTTTTGGTGGGTAGTACAAAAACATTGAACTCAATTCTGAAGGCCTTAGAAGCTTCGAAAGGGGGTCAAACTTTAATCAACTAACATTTCGCTAATTAAGGGTTGTAGAGCGCTTTGTGGGATTTCCAAAATGGGGTTATAATAGTCAATCGACTCAACGGTTCACAAGTTATGGTTTTTGGAAGTCGGGCTATCAAGACTCAAGTTTTAATACAAAAGGAAGAGGGAGAAAAATCACTTAAGGCGGGAAATTGAACCGCTAGGCGCCAAAGTGTGAAAATTTTACTTATAGAATCTTCTAAGATAGTTAATTGTGCTACTTATATAGGGAAAAAATGGGGGGCTTTAGGGTTCAGTTCCAACACTGTAGATTGTGGCTCTGCCTTGCCGATTATTGTAATGAAAATGCCCATGTGGCTATAACATATTTTTTTTCCTGAATATTGTAATGTCATTTCATTGAAGATAATAGAAAGCAAGTGTTATGTTCTTGCAATTTTCTCTTTATTTCCTTGTCGTGTTGAGTGTGTTTGGTTAAATAAGGGGAGTACCCTTCATCAAGTGGTATCAGAGAAAAAGTTCCTGAGTGTGTAGATAGATTGCCGAACGTGAGGCAGTTTGCACCAGTACTATGGTTGTGGGTCTGAGAGATACGTACATAAAATGCCTCCATGAAGGAATCGTAGTGGAAGAGTTGTGGGTGTGACAGAAGAGGGTTTTAGAGCCCTCTAGTGGCAAGTGCAAGCATTGCAAGAGGAGTTGCGTAGAGGAACCGATATTAGGGAAAGAAATGCAAGTGAGGATGAATATGAAGAAAGATAATTTAAAGAAGAACAAGAGATGGTTAGGGATCTTGATGAAGCTAGGTTTTTGAGGGCCATTTCCAAGATTGGAAAGAGACCAAAAATTGAAGTTTCTACATTTTTTGGAAATCTTAATCCATAAGAGTTGATTGATTAGATCAATGATATGGAGGAGTACTTTGAGCTTGAGGAAATAGAAGATCCCGAGAGGGTTAGATTCACAAAGGCCAAGCTGGAAGCTCATGCTACAATTTGGTGGAAAGAGGTTCAGTTAGAGAGAAATAGAAGAGGCAAGAAGAAGATAATAAGGTGAGATCATATGGTGGACAAACTGAAGAGATAGTTCAATCTTGTTGACTATGAGCTTGATTTGCTGAAGAAAATGCAAGGGTTGAAGCAAGAAGGAAAATCTGTGCAGGAGTATATAGAAAATTTCTATCGAGTCCTTATTAGAACATGTCAGTCTGAAGCTAACAAGGAGAAGGTTGTCCGTTACATAAATGGGTTGAGGCTGAGTATTCAAGAAGAGTTGATAATGGTAAGAATGTCTACCATTGAAGACACATATCAATTTGCTTTGAAGGTAGAAGAAAATCTGAACAAGAAGTTTGAGAGAAAACAAAGTGGAAGAGGTCATGGTGGAAAGTCTAGTGGACGGTCTTATGGAGGCCGAAATGAAGATAAAAAGAAGAATGACGACTCCAGTAGCAGTCTGAATTAGAGGGGAAATAGTTCCTATCGTCCCCACGATCAAAATAACAAAGACTAGAGAGGAAGAGGAAGAGGGAAAGGACTAGGAAGAGGAGGTTTTTGTGGGACATGTTTCCATTGCGGAGGACATAGAGCTTACGAGTGTCCTCAACATCAAGGGAGAACAAAAAAAAAGACCAGACGACAATGCACAAGTTACACATGTAGATGAAGATGCCAAGTCGTCACATTTTGAAGATGCACAAAGAGGAGAGGTTTGTGTTTGTAGAAGAGCTTTGATAAATGATGAGAAGGAACTTGAGCAAAGGAAGAATTTGTTTTTCACAAGGTGTAAGTGTAATGGTAAAGTATGCAATGTCATTGTTGATATTGGTAGCACTGATAACCTTGTTTCAAAGGAAATGGTTGATATATTGAAGTTAGAGAGAAGAAAGCATCCAAATCCCTACAAGATTGCTTGGTTGCAAAAGGATCACAAGGCTTTGGTCAATGAACAATGTCTGGTAAAGTTCAAAATTGGAAATTATCATGACGAGGTATTATGTGATATTATGTCTATGGATGCTTGTCATTTGTTGTTAAAGAGACCATGACAATTTGATCGCCGTGCAATACATGATGGGTATGCAAATACCTATTCTTTGACAAAGGATGAAGTCCGACAGAAGCTGGAGCCATTGAAAGAAACAAAGGAAAATGTATGTAGTAATGTGAGAATATGTTTAGTTGATGGAAGGAAGTTTCTAGAAGGCATGAAGCATGAACATATGTGTTTTTCTTTAATTCCAAGAGTTGATAAAGAGGAAGTAAAAGGTGTGCCTATGGAAGTTGCAAATTTTTTGGATGAGTTTCATGATATTATATCTGATAATGTACCTGATGGATTTCCACCAATAAGAAATATTAGTCATCAAATGAACTTGATTCTTGGAGCTAGTTTTCCAAATAAGGAATCCAATAGAATGACTCCACCAGAGAGTGAAGAATTGAATAGACAAGTGCAAGAGTTGTTGCAGAAAGGGTTGATTCAAGAGAGTTTGAGTCCATGTGTTGTACCAGAAGTATAAACACCAAAGGAAAATGGAGAATGGAGGATGTTTACAAATTCTCGGGCTATCATTAAGATTACTATCAAGTATAGGTTTCCCTTGCCAAGGATGGAGAACATTATGGATTTGTTTGAGTGGAGCTGAGTACTTCACAAAGATTGATATGAAGAGTGGATATCACCAAGTCCGGATTAGAGAAGGGGATGAATGGAAGACGACCTTCAAAACAAAGGAGGGCTTGTATGAGTGGTTAGTCACGCCTTTTGTGCTAACCAATGCACTGAGCACATTCATGCAGCTAATGAACGAGGTATTGAAATAATTTTTGAGCTTGTTATTGTTTACTTGGATGATATTTTGATCTTCGATAAGACATTGGAGGAGCATATAATGCATATTCATAGTGTCTTTGAGAAGTTAAGGGAAGAAAATTTGTTGATTAACTTGAAGAAGTGCAATTTGGTGACAAAGGAGTTAGTGTACTTGGGATTTTGTTTAAGAAGATGGTCTTAAAATGGACCCAGAGAAAGTGAACGCTATCCTTGAATGGCCTACTCCAATGAGTGCTACTGAGGTAAGCTCTTTTCATGGCTTGGCTAGATTTTACATAAAATTCATTAGAAATTTTAGTAGTATCTTATGGAATCGTAACTGAAACTATGAGAGGGGATACTAGAAAATAGTTTAAGTGGATTACAAGAGCAGCAAAGAGTTTTGACTTGTTGAAGAGTAAAGTTATAAAGCAACCTATTTTGGCACTTTCAAATTTTAATAAGGTATTTCAAGTAGATTGTGATGCAGATCGAAGTTGTTGGGTTCAAGGAATTCAAGAATCTGTATCCTGAGGATCCTAATTTTGGCAAGGCCTAGAGAGCTTGCACAAAACCTATTACTCTAGATAGGACTAGATGGTTGGATGTTATAATACAAGATAAAATGTTATTCAAAGGGAGCCACTCGTGCATTCCAAAGAGTTCCATAAGGGAGAACCTAATAAAAGAGAACAATAGTGGGGGATTGGATGGACACTTTGGTCGAGATAAAACCATTGTTATGGTTAGTGAACATTATTATTAGCCACAATTGCAGCACGATGTTAAGAAGTTTGTGCAGAGTTGTAGAATATGTCAAATGACAAAAGGAACTAGACAGAATATAGGGTTATATCATCCATTACTTGTACCAGAGAGGCCATGGGAGGATATTAGTATGGACTCTGTTCTTGATTTACCAAAGACTCAAAGAGGGCATGATTCCATTTTGTGGTGGTAGACAAGTTCTTGAAGATGACATATTTCATTCCTTGCAGAAAGACTAATGATGTTGTTCATGTGGTAGAATTATTTTTCAGAGAAGTGGTGAGACTACATGGTCTACCAAAGAGAATAGTTTTAGATCGAGAAACTAAGTTTGTTAGGTACTTCTGGAGGACATTGCGGAAAAAGATAAAGACAAATTTGAATTCTAGCTCAGCACACCATCCACAGATTGATGGACAGACAGAAGTGGTGAACAGAAGTTTGGGAAATTTGTTGAGATGCTTAGTTGGAGATAAACCTAGGGGGTGGGATTTGATTTTACCAAAGACAACATTTACATAGAATAATTCTATCAATAGGAACATTGGTAAATCACCATTCCACATTGTATATGAATATAGTTCTAGAAATGCTTTAGAATTGAAAGGAAATAATCAAGAGAAAAGAAATAAGCAAGAATCCAAGAGAGTTAATTGAAGAGAAGATTGTTAGCATGAGAAATGCATAAACTTGGAGCAATCATCAAAATAGACAAGACAAGGAGACAATAAGTTTTGAAAGGGGAAAAATAAAGAAAAATCCCTTGTGAATTAAGAATGAGGCAAAGCCAAAGAATGAGAGAGAGAACAAGAAGCTTATTTACAATAACATCATAGCGTTGAAATGAGAGAGAGAAGCATCTCTTAAATAGAGATGAGGAGAGGAGTTACAAAGTAACTCACCAATATATGAATGCCACCATTCATAATAGGCGTGTAAAAAGTGTCAACAACCTCTTAAGTAGGATAAACTATTTTCCTTAATAAAAGAATTACAAAGAAATCAAATGTCCTCCTACTTGTACTAGAGGACAAAATACATGTAGGATACCTTGGTTTATCCTAAATTAAATAAATACAACCAAGGAAAGATTAAATATTCTAACACCCCCACTTAAGCTTTACGTGGGGAGTTTACATCAATAGGCATCAACCCCAAATTTTTACAATGAAATCGAAACTTCTCTTTAGAAAGAGGCTTTGTCAAAATATCAACAACTTGATCTTCCCCTTGCAATAGATGAGTGACGCTTGCTTTTTTTCAACTTTTTCTCTAATGAAGTGATGTTGTAGAGCAATATGCTTTGTCCTTGCACGAAAAATAAGATTTTTTTTCCAAGGCAATGGAACTTTGGTTGTCACAATACAAATGGGTAGGCTCTTGTTGAGGTAGAACCAAATATTCAAGTAATCTTCTAATCCATAAATCTTCTTTGGAGGCATTAGTACATCCTTTATATTAAGCTTCATTAGAACATAGAGAAATAGAATGTTCCTTTTTAATTTTCCAAGAAATGACACCTGAACTAACAAAGAAACAATATCCACAAGTAGATTGCCCATCATTGGGATCTCCTCCTAGATTTGAATGAGTAAATCCTTTCAAAGTAAAATAAGATTTTTTATCATAAAATAAACCAACATCAATAGTGCCTTTAATAAACCTTAAAATTATTTTTGCAACTTTGAAATGAGTTTGTTGAGGTTTAGACATAAATATAGAAAGTAAACCTACATTATAAGCAATATCAGGTCGAGTAAGAGTTAGATAATTTAAACTTCCAACTAGTTGTCTATACAAAGTAGCATCAACTAAAAGAGTTTTCATATCAAGCATTAACTTAGTTCCTAATTCACATGGAATGGAAACATGAACAACATCATTCATCTTAAATTTTTCTAAAAGATCGTGAGCATATTTACTTTGAGATAGAAAAATACCTGGAGGGGTTTGCCAAATTTGTATTCCTAAGAAATAATGCATAATCCCTGAATTAGTCATTTGAATTTTTTGATTAAGTTGAAACTTAAATAAAGAATTTGAACTTGAAGTAAGAATCAAATCATCTACATATAAAATGATAATAACAATGTCATCTTCGCTATGTTTAATGTATAAATTAGGATCATTTTTACTTCTAATGAAACCTTGAGAAATAAATAAAGCATTGATCTTGGAATACCATTCTCTAGGAGATTATTTTAATCCATAGATAGATTTATTTAATTTGCAAAGTAAATGTTCATTACCTTCTTTAATAAAACCAGGAGGTTTAGCCATATAATGTTCCTCATGTAATTCACCATTGAGAAAAGCACTTTTAACATCCATTTGATGAATAGGAAAATTCATTTTAGAAGCTAAAGCAAGAAAAAGTTTAATAATAGGAATTTTAGCAACAAGAGAAAATGTCTCATTATAATCTAAACCTTCAATTTGATAAAAACCTCTAGCAACTAGTCTTGCTTTATACTTACTAATTTATTTATTGGCATTTAATTTTGATTTGTATAACCATTTGCATGTAACCAAATTCTTACCACGAGGTAAACTAACTAAATCCCAGGTGTTAGTAGAAATTAAAGTATGATATTCTTCTTTCACAACTTTTTTCTAATGAGGTTTTATGTTAGCTTGTTCAAATGATTTAGGATCTTTAGTATTCATAATAGAAGACATCAAAGCATAATTGCAATAATTAACTCTTCTAGGTTTAGGTCCACCCATTCTAGCTATGTAATCATCACTTTCGTAAACTAAATTTTTAAACCAATGAGGTTGTCTCTTAGAAGTAATAGACTCATCACTAGATGAAGAATCATTAGGAGTAGAACTAGTATTATCATCATCACTATCACTATAATAAAGAGAAATAGATGCATTAGGAGTAGGGTTTAGAGAAGGAGGTTGGTCCTCCACAACCAAAACTTTAGTTCCACTAAATTCAACATCTTGAACATTAGAACAATCATGTACTCCATTTTTTGCAATACAAACATCTTTAGCAAATTAAAATTTGTTAGTAGTAGGATTATAAACTCTATATCCTTTAGTTTGTTCATCATACCCAACATATATATAAGGAGAAGATTCAACATCTAATTTGTGCCTCTTTTGTTTAGGTGTATGAATATAAGCAATTGAACCAAAAATTCTTAAATTTTCCGAATTGGGCTTCCTACCAGACCAAGTTTCTTCAAGAGTTTTATCTTTTAAAGTTTTAGGAGTCCTATTAATGAGAAATGTAGCACACACCATCTATTCAAACCAAAACTTATAATCCATATTTTTAGAATGCAACAAACTTCTAGTCATTTCAACAATAGTTATATACTTCCTTTTTGCCACAACATTTTGTTGCAGTGTATAAGGAATGATAAGCTCATGTGATGTAGGAGCATCTTAGGATCTTGAAAATATTGTATCAAACAAAAATATTTGTGTTTTCCTATTTGATCAGCATGGTGTTTTGGTTAGCGGTCAATTCGTGTTTGATCTTTTTGGTTGCGGTCATGACAATATGTTCTTGTCTTCATCTTGGATCTTATCCTATGATCGCACTTCATTTGGTTGCATCACATTGGAGTTATGTAAGATTCTTGGTGAGACTGTCCTGTTCTTTATTTACTGGTCATTCGTTGTGTTTTCTTATCATTTCTGATCTTCCGATAGGTTTTTCCATACACGGTCATGGCATCTCATTTTTAAGTTTGAGGCCAACCTTATTGTATGGTCGCATCTCTTAATTATTTCATTGGAGGTTGTTCTAATGATTTGGGTCATGTCCTATTTGTTGTAATATATTTTCTCAATTATTGGGGAATGTAATATTTTCTGGTCTGACCTGATGTTGCGATGACTTTATAAGCTTATGGACTTGTTCCTAAGGGACAAGTGATCTCATAATATTATTTGGCTTAGCTTTGCTATGATTGTAAGGGTTTTTGAGTGTAATCAAGCATGTATGCTTGGCATGTAATACTGCATGTTGCAGATCTGTTGTAAATTATTTCTAATGATAATAAAAGGCTAAATCTCTCATTTTATTGCTACTTGTCTTGTTTCTTCCATTGTATTATATTGGATGCAAGGTTTGGACCGATATCCTCGAGATTTCTCCATCCTTGACTATGTTAGGTGGTATCAGAATGAGGTTGAGAAAGGATGAGAAAGGTAGAGTGAGGTTGAGATTTCTGTGTTGGAAGATCTAAGTTCCTGACTTGTGAAGCCCTAGACCTGTTGATCGTGAGGTGGAAGAGTGAAGATCTAACTCACAATCATAGAGGACTTGTATAAGGTGGCTAGGAAGGGTTTGCTACTGATTGCTGAGATTTGAAGGCATACCAAGGGTGTATAGATCACTGGTTGGAGAATCAATTGCACCTGAGGATTGAAAGGTGTCACCTAGAAGGATGGAGAAAATGATGGAAGAATTTAGGGTTGAGATGAGGAATGAGATCAAAAATGTGTTGACTAGATTGAGGAGGAATCTTGAGTCTGGAGAAGAATTTGAGGAGGCTACTGAAGATCTTGAGATTGTAGATGCTGAGATCCTTGTAGACGAGGAAAGATTGCTGGGAGATATGACACAAGTAAGTAAAATTCATAGGATGGATGTTTCTATTTTGAACAGTTCATTTCATCCTAAGGATTTGATAGATTGGAGAACTAGAAGACTAATTTTAGCTTGAAGACATCAAAGATCCATAGAAGGTTAGGTTAGCATAGATTAAGTTGAAGGATCATCATGCCTTATAGTGGAAGGAATTGCAGAAAGATAGAGAGGAGCATGGTTCAAAACAAAAATCACTAAATGAAAGGTAATGATTGCTAGGTTAAAAGATAAATTCATCCCTGAAGATTGTGAATTAGAGTTGTTCAAGAAGTTGCAGAACTTGAGGCAGAAAGACATGAGTGTGGAAGAATACACAGAGGAATTATATAAGATGACTATTATATCTGGTCACAAAAAGTATCTAAGGAGAAGGTGTCTAGGTATGTTAATGGTTTGAGATTTGACATTCAGGATGAGTTGATAATGTTGAGAACTTATAATATTGAGGATGCTTATCAGTATGCATTAAGAGAAGAAGATAAGTTGAAGAGAAGACAAAGTAACCCTAGAGGAACAGAGAAACAAGCTAGTAATGATGACAAAGAGAAGCAAACCATTGAAGTTGAATCTGATAAGAGAATGCCTAGAAGAGGGAATGATAGCAAGGAGTTCAAAGGCACTTTTTTCAAATGTGGTGGCATAGGACTAGGGATTTTCAATGTTCTGAAGGGTCTAGTAAGAACTTGGTAAAATAGAATCTTATGGCACATGAGGAACAAATTACTGATGAATTAGTTGTTAATGAAGCATAACCTAAGATAAGAGAGTCTCTTATGATTTGGAGAGTCATGTTGAGTAAGAAGGAAGGTGAACCTTTACAAAGAGGGAATTTGTTTAGGACTGTCTACAAATTAGGAGGTAAATATTGTAAGGTTTTAATGGATAGTGGTAGTACCGACAACTTGGTATCAGAAGAGATGGTGCAAAATCTTGGATTAAAGAGGCTTAAACATCCTTGTCCTTAGCGATAAGTTGGTTTTTAGATGAACATATGGTGGAGGCGAAAGAACAATGTTTGGTTAATTTTAGCATTGGACCTCAGAAAGATCAAGAGTTATGTGATGTGGTTGTTGATGACAATTATTAAATTGTGTATTATCATTGATGTTACACATGTATATGCACTTATGTAGTGATGTTACCCAAATGTCTACATCTAAACCGAGCACAGTTAGTGTATGCCAAGTGAATCTCAGTGTTTTTCGAGCTCAGTCAGGCATTGAAGAAATTTAGTTCTTACTGAGTTCACTCGGGCATTATAGTGTAGGTCGGGTGTTGAAGAATTTCAGTATTGACCGAGTTAAACAGTTAGTGTCAGACGACTAACAGGTGATCACATTTTATGTTTAATTGGGCATATGAAGCTGAAAGATTTGAGTTTTATTATTTAGTTAGAAGGTTATAGAGGCTGAAATGACAAGGTCTATCATATATATATAAGGTCAAGTTTGGATTGTAAACTGGTAGTAATTGAGTAAGTGGATGAACATGGTATGAAGAGTAGAGGTGAAATTAGATGTGATTCTGATTAAGGACAGATCATCCAGATAGAGCTATAATAGAACATTTGATGATCAGTGAGGATCCATTTTACAACCAAAGCAAGATCTGAATCAGCAAAGATAGTTGCATGTACAATCAGGTCAATCCATTGTTACTTTCTAACAATTGTAACAGTGATTCAAATCTCTTAACATAGTAGACTTAACAATATTTTGTAAATCCTCTCACAAGGTGACATTTCTATATTGAAGTCTTTGAAGACCTCTAACAAGGCCACTCCTTACATGGTGATTAAATCCTCTAATAGGGTCACACCTAACAATGTGTTATTTCAACCTTTAACAGGGTTGGCTCCTAATAGGGCTCACTTCAGAAGAGTGAAAAATAGAAACTAGTTGCAATTGGTGATTTTCCCATATTAGGTTTCCACGTTAAATCTTGGTGTCATATGTGTTCATGCTATTTATTTTATGTTTTATGTTTCTACACATAATCTTTAAAAGGATAATTACTTTGAACATCTTAAGATTGATTGGTACTCCAAGTTACAACAGAATATCTTAATTGACTGAGTAACAATGACATATTGTTCAAGACATCTAAGGGACTTGGATTTGTTTCTGTAGTAACTGATTCACCCCTCCCCTCTCAATTACTCATCTCATTTACAGAAATTGGTATTAGAGCTCCAAGTGCTTGCAGGGAAGGTTTAAAGGCCTAAGCTAAAGATCAGAGATGTCTTATAGAAGGGAGATCCCCAAGCTTAACAAAGACAACTTTCAGACATGGTAGGAGATGATGAAGCTACATTTATCTACTATTGGAGATAGTGGTTTGCAATTCTTGGATAACAAATATGTAGAACCACAGATACCTTTGACTATGGAACAGATGGTGGACAAGAAGAACCATAATATAATGATGATTGATATAGCTTCTTCACTCAACTACTCAGAATTTGATGAAGTCAAGGACTGCCTTACTGCCTTTAATATGTGGAACAAACTGCATGATATTCATGGAGGAGATGCAAATGTAAAGAGAGCCAAAGCCGAAAGTCTCAGAGGTCAGTTTGATATGATGAAAATGAAAGAAGGAGAAAACATTGCAAAATACAGTGAAAGAATCAAGAAAAGTGTAAGTGCCATCAGAGCCGCAGGAGGAACAATTGAAGATACTACAGTGGTTAGTAAGGTATTGAGAACTTTACTTCCTATCTATGCAATAAGAGTTTTAGCTATTCAAGAGATGAGGTGCAGTAATGATATATCTCTAGATGCATTGATTGGAAGGCTATCATCATTTGAGTTGGACAATTTTGACAATTATTCTCCTAACGGTAACAATCTTGAGTCTGCATTCAAAGCTAAACTAAACCTTGGAAAGAAGGATAGATACTCTAAAAATAAATAGACTAACAGTGACATTGATGATGAATCCGATTATGAAGATATGGAAATCATTGAAGCACTACTTGCAAAGAGAGCTGCGAAAGGAAAAGGTAAATACAAAGGATGACTACCATTGATTTTATTTTCATGTAATGAGGTTGGTCACATTGCTGCTAAGTGTCCTAACAAAGATGAAAAAGATGAGAGATATTTCAAAAAATATAAAGGCAAGAAAGATTTCAACAGTTACAAAAATACAAGGACAAATGTAAGAAATCTTGTTATATTGCTAAAGATTCTGATAGTGATGAAGATGAAGATGAAATGGTTTACATTGCTATTAAGGATGAGTCAGATAATGAAGATGATGAAAAGACTGCACAGTTCTCTCATATTAGCAAAAATGACACTTGGGTAATTTATTGTGGTTGTTCTCACCACATGACTGGTGATAAAACAAAATTTGAAACTCTTGAGCACTATGATGGTGGGAGTGTCAGTTTTGGGAACAATGAACCTTTCTATGTGAAGGGTAAAGGTTGTATTGCTCTAACTGAAGGAATTAAATGTGATAATTCTTATTGGGTTGAAGGACTAAGGTGGGAGTGTCAGTTTTGGGAACAATGAACCTTTCTATGTGAAGGGTAAAGGTTGTATTGCTCTAACTGAAGGAATTAAATGTGATAATTCTTATTGGGTTGAAGGACTAAGGAGAAATATACTAAGTGTGGCACAACTGAATAACATTGGTCTCAAGGTAGAATTCATGAATGGTAAGGCCAAGCTCCTGGATGGTAAAGGAAACGTAGTCGAAATTGGCAAGCAAGCAAAAGGTAATCTATTTTATCTTGATCTCAATGAAAGTTCATGTTTTATTGCATGAGTAGAAGAAAGCTGTTTATGGCATAAAAGGCCGTGTCATGTGAACTTTGATAACCTAGATAACATAAGAAAGAACAAAAGAGTAAGATGTATTACTGTTTTAAAGAAACCTGAATTGGCAACATGCAAACAATGTCAAATTGGGAAAATGAGCAAATCTAGTTTCAAGAGCAATAACTATAATACTGAAGAAGTCTTGGAATTGGTACATACTAATCTGTGTGGACCAATTGGGACAAAAAGTTACACTGGAGAAAAGTATTTCATTCTATTTGTTGATGATCATTCCAGAATGATGACTATTATGTTTCTCATAGAAAAATTAGAATATTTTCAGAAATTCAAATGGTAACTTGCCAGAGTTGAAAAGGAAAGAGGAAAGAAACTAAAGTGCCTAAGATATGATAGAGGAGGAGAATTCATTTCTAATGAATTCAATGAATTTTGCAATGAAAGAGGAATGAAGAGACAAGTATCTTCCCATGGTACACCACAACAAAATGGAATAGCAGAAAGAAGAAATAGATCCATCATGGACTGTGCAAGAACCTTAATGATTGAAAAGAATGTTGCTACCAAATACTGGAAGGAAGCCACCAACACTGCAATTCACACCTTGAACATAGTTCAACTGAAGAAAGGTACCGAGAATACACCTTTTGAATTATGGTATGGCTATAAACCTAATGTTCGTTATTTCAAAGTATTTGGAAGTAGATGTTACATATTAAAAGAAGAAAGAAATGGAAAACTTGATGTAAAAGGAGATGAAGGCATATTCCTAGGCTAATCTTGTAAAATCAAAGCATATAAATGTTTGAATCTTGCTACTCAAAAAGTCATAGAGAATGTACATGTAAAGATTGATGAGTTTGCAGAAAGATGTGAAGAACAAAGCGGTAAAGAGCCCAAGGACTACAGAAACTTTGTGTACTATGAACTTGATACTATACCTAAGACACAAGCAATGGTAATTGGACAATAATCCTGTCAACCATTGAATTCATCAGTACAAATTGTGTTACAAATTGTGCAACCCGAGCTGCTAGAAGAGAAAACCGAATCACAAACAGAGGGAACCGAGTCTTAGACAGTGGAACCCGAGTCACAGACAATGACACCCGAGTCTCAGATAGTGGAACCCGAGCATCAAATAGAAGAACAAGACAAAATATTTGAGCATGGTGAACATAGTGGAGCAAGCCCAGAATCAAGAAGGAAGGATCTTGTACTTTCCAAATATATCAGAAGGCATCATGCACCTGAGAAAATAATTGGAGATCAGGCAAAAGGTATAATGACAAGGAACAAAATTAAAGGTACATGTTTTCTTAGTGAAATTGAACCTAGTTCTAACAATGATGCATTGAATGATGAAAGTTGGATAGAAGCAATGAATGAAGAAATTGAGCAGATAGAAAAGAAAAAAGACTTGGACTCTTGTACCTAGACCAAAAGACAAGAATTTAATTGGTACTAAGTGGGTTTTTATAAACAAGATGAATGAAAAAGGTGAAGTTTCTAGAAATAAAGCCAAATTTGCATGTAAAGGATATGCTCAAGAAGAGGGTATTGATTATGGAGAAATTTTTTCTCCTCTTGCAAGACTTGAAGGAGTTAGAACTCTTTTGGCATATGCTGCACACAAAAGATACACGGTATATCAAATGGATGTAAAGTATGCATTCTTGAATGGAATACTAGAAGAAGAAGTCTATATTGAGAAACCTGAAGGCTTTGTAGATCCTAATAAGAGGAATATGGTCTACAAACTGCACAAATCCTTGTATGGACTGAAACAAGCTCCAAGAGCCTAGTATGAAAGACTGCATGGTTATCTAGTAAGTATTGGATTTCAGAGAATTAATGATAATAGTAGATTGTACATCAAACGAGGCCCTAAAGACAAGATAATATTAGCAGAGATATTTGTTGATGATATATTAGTTATTGGATACGATGATTTATGCAAAGCATTCTCTGTAGCTATGAGTAAGGAATTTGAGATGTCTATGTCTGGTGAAATCAAATTCTTTGTTGGTTTACAAGTTCATTAGATGAAGGATGGTATCTACATTACTCAGTCAAAATACATCAAAGAGATACTGAAGAAATTTGGAATGGAAGATGCCAGACCAGTTGGGACACCTATGTCTAGTGGACATAAGTTGTCTAAAGATGATGATTCAAAGGAGGTAAATCAGACTACCTACAGATCCATGATTGGTAAATTACAATATGTTGTTCACACTAGACCTGATATTGAATTAGCAGTTGCTATTGTTGCAAGGTTTTTAGCTAATCCTAGAGAAAATCATTTGATGGCTATCAAAAGGATTATGAGATACCTTAAAGGTACTGAAGATTATAGATTATGGTATAAGAAAGTGTAGACACCTAAATCTGATTAACACATCTAATCATATTTAGTGCCTTCTAGGACATATCAGCTAAGTAATTAAGCATTACCTAATTGACCTATGTCATCCCCTAGCCCTAATTATTTAAATTAATTGGCTATAGTCTTGATTAATTATTAAAAGCAACTAGTAGCTTAATAATTAATTAAAACTCTATTCCCCTATTATTGAATGAATATTTTATTTATGTAATTCAATTCATTAATATTCCTTTTAACCCCTAACCTAACCTATCCCAGCCACCTAACCTTGAGTTCTAACTCAACCCAACCTCTTCACACATGCTAACCTAACCAATCCAAACCACCTAACCCTGAGTTCTAACTCAACCCAACCTCTTCACCCTTGCTAATCCTATCTTAAACCCTAACCCTAATCCTAAACTCTCCCTAATGATGTCACATCCCTAATCTTTGGATTACGAATTCAATCCCTTCCCCAAAGTCAACTTTATCAAGCCATCCTCATCCAAGTGCATTTAATACTCTTACATCCTCATTAATGCCTCTTACACTCCTCATTAAGGCTCTTACACCCTCTTTAATAACCTTATCTTTTAGAGTCTTCTTGGCTCTCTTCCTTAAATGGTCACATTACTCCCTCTTTTCAACCCAATCATATTGTGACACTTGTCACAATATGATGCACTTGAAGAAGCACAATCCATGTGCTCTCTTCTAGGTGCATCTATGCCTCTCCTCAGGATTGCATCCTGACCCTTTATTCCTCACCCATTTCCTATAAAAGAAACTTCCTTCCTTCACAATTTCATCCACCTTCCATGTAGAGTTAATGCTATTTTGAGAGCAAATCATAAATCCTTCTTTTAGATAAGAGTTATAATGCCAGTTTGAGATCATAGCTTGAAGCATATCCATGAGCACACATCCACAACAAATGAACAAATCCAATGAACAAAATGGAGTTTGAATGAGCGTGTAGGAGGTTTGCACTTTCTTCATTTAGCTTATTTCAAGTTTTCATTTTATGTCTTAGCATGTATGTAGTTTAGATTATTAGTTGTTGAGTGTTTTGATTCCTTATTATGCTCCCTTACTTCTAATTTTCATAGCTCACATTCTGGCATGCCCGGTGGGACCCACTTCACGGGTTCCTTTTCATTGTTTTGCTTGCAAACTAACCCTCTAAGCTAATGTGTTTTTGTTGTTTGAGTATGTTTTGCAAGCTATTATTTTCTTTTACAGGTTGAAAAAGGAAAGAAGACTATATATTCCTTCTATCTTCTATCTACTTTCTCTCTATTATGCTTCCACGAATATCATTGATACACAAACAAGAAGACTATATTCCTTCTATCTTCTTTCTACTTTCTCTTTATTACCCATTTTTTGAAATATGGTCTATATCACTAGGATTATTATTTGTAAAAACCTGGGGGAAAGGCACTGTAAACCTACAATAATGCACTCTTACTAACAATTTTTATTTTTTTTACAGGTCTACATGTTAGCCATCTAGTTTGGTAAGAAAGCACATAATCTTTTAATTAAAAAATTCACATTTCACTTTTTGGTGTTTAAAAAGAACAGTGTATGTACTCACATCATTTCACACTTGGTTTTGGGTTTCAAAGTCAACAAAAGTCAAAGTCAACAAAAGTCAAAGTCAACAAAAGTCAAAAAGTCAATAAAAGTCAAAGTCAACATTTCTTTTTTGGGCTTAAAATGAACATGCACAAAATCTTGAATGCTTTAAGGAAAACAAACAATCAAACATCTAATTTTGGGTTTAAAACTGAACAACTCAATCAAACATCATCTTGAATGCATAAACAAGAATTGAACAAGGCAAATCACATTTCAGCTTGGAGCATTTAAAATCAACCACTTGTGAGTTTACTTTTGCATTCAAATCAAACATTGCCTAACTTATCGGATAATCAATCAAGTGTTTGACGTCTTTGGTGTGCTTGCACATATCCTTTTTGAGAACGCAACCTCACTTCATGCACTATCCTCTCCCATTGGCTCTCGTGGTCGTTGGTGCAAGAGAAAGGTGATTGTGACCGTTCAAATTTTTTTGCAGATCTACTCTTGAGAAAATCTTTAGATCTGCTTAGAGGGGCCTGTCTAGAAGAAGCACGAGTCCTTTTGGAGAATGACCCTGTTGTGAGGTTTTCACACCATCGCCCCATTGTAAATGGGGACCCCCTCTTTTGCAAACAGTAGGAGTAGTGGTCTTAGGTAGTCTTTGTTGGCGACAGTTTTCAAGCCCCTTTGTCTGGCGAGTGAAGTTTGAGAGTTGGTTTTGGGCAATTTTGTCCTGCTAGGAAGTCAAGTCTGTCAGGAGCATGGGTGAGAGTTGTGCTAAATCTTTCAGGAATATGGGATCAAAACCAAAGGATTTGTAATGAAACAAGTTTAAATCCTCTGAGAATCCTTCTTCCAGCTTCAATTCGATCTTAGAAAGTCAAAATAGATTGTGGGAGGTAGCTTTGCTGAAGGCGTGCTGAATCCTGAAATTTGGCTAAGTCCTGAAGTATTTTAAAAACCCCAGAATCTAGAATCTGCACCTTAACTCCTATGAAGCTGAAACCTATCTCAAACATCCTGGAAGGTATTTATACAAATATAAATTAAAGACTTATACTTAAATGTTATATTTGTATAAATTCTCTGCCCCTGAACTAAAAAATGGCTAAGTATAGAGGTGCAAGTCTACTCTGTCCTATGCCTGGGCAGATTCCGCCCAGCCATAGGACAAGCTGTCCTATACACCATGAATTTCCGCCCTCACTTACTCATGTGAGATGGCTTACTTGGAGTGTGGGTTTTTTTTTTTGAGAAATGATTTTGTCATTTTTGGAAGGAGTACTAATGGGATTTGATGAGGAAATTTGATAAGTGTCCTATGACTGGGCGGATTCCTCCCAGCCATAGGACTGAGATTGTCCCATTCAGCCCAGATTTCCGCCCCCAACTTGGTGTTGAGAAGGAGATCCTTTGGGCATGGTGAGATGTTTGGGAAAATTCTATAGTCATTTCAAATGGAGGAGTGAGTTTTGGAAGTCTTAGTGACTTCTTGGTCTTTGAATTTTGCATGTGTCCTATGACTGGGCGGATTTCGCCTAGCCATAGGACAGTCTTTCCCGTGCACCTTAAATTTCCGCTAGCCTTGGAAGGTGAGGGTAGATCCTCTTGGTGATGGCAATAGTTTGAGGGATGTGTTGAATGTCTAAGTGGTGTTTGATGTTTTGAGGCTATTTTGGATGGAGAGGGGGTAGTAGGGCCGGTCTTGAGGTGTATTCATGGCTGGGCAGAAATGTCCTATCCATTGGACATTTCTACCATGAAGGGGATGGCCAGCCTTCCTCTTTCTTCCCCCAAACCCCCTTCCCTCTTGGCTTTGGATGATGGAGGTTTTCAACTCAAAAGGGCCTTGATTTGTGTGAACATGTTTGATGTTTTGGGAGGATAGGATGGAATTCTGAGATGTCTGATGTCCTATGACTGGGTGAATTCCGCCCAGCCATAGGACAGGCTATCCTATCTCCCAAAGAAATTCCACCAGCCCCTTGTGAGTTGAGAATAGATCCCATTGGATGTGTGAACATGTTTGAGGTTTAAGGACTATGTTTGATGTTCTAAGGACAAAATGAAATTTTGGAAATCCATGTTGTCCTATGACTGGGTGGATTTCGCCCAGCCATAGGACATGATGTCCATGCTATCCTTGATTTTCCGCCAGCCTCTTTGGGTGAGGAAATGGATCCTTTTGGTATGTGATGGGTGTTTAATGGTTTGAAGAATATGTTGAAGGGAAATGGAGGCCATGTTTGATAGTAAAGAGAGCAAGTAAAATTCTGAGAATGGCCTTGTCCAATGGCTGGGCGGATTTCGCCCAGCCATTGGACATGGTGTCCATGGTCCTTGTGTTTTCTACCAAGCCAAGGTGAGTGATAAACAATGTTTAAAGGTGTGAATGCAAGTTGGGTTGTTGTTGAGTTGAAATGTGTGAAGAGTGGATGACCCCAAGGGAAGTTCCTCCCTTGGGCGGAAATGTCCAACCCCTTAGACATTTCCACCCACTCCACTCTTCCCCCTTTGACCTTTGTGATAATGAAGTCGGCGTATGTGGCCCATGAGCAAACAAAAATTAAATGCAAAGTCCTCCCTATTTGAGGGCAAAATTTAAATGTTTTCTGGCATGGATTAAAGTGCAAGTCGGCCTCTTATGGAAATTGGCAAAGTATATATATAGTGAGAGGTTTTGAGGTTCATTTCAAACAAAGAAACCAGTAGATTTCCTTCCAACCAGCGGTCTTTTTCCAGCAGGGCATTCAAGTTCTAGGACACATAGAGAAATCTGGAAATAGTACTTTACTCTTGCCAAAGGTTGAGATCCCAGCATTGTAAGTTTAGTTTTT
>MU226956.1:2761542-2772393 GCA_018584345.1 Thuja plicata | reverse complement strand
CTTCTCATCTCTCAAATTAAAGTAGGATTTCATTTCATGTTGTTAGAGTAGGAGTAGATGGCTAGATGTATGGTGATATTAGTAAATGTTTGATAGGGATCTATATACTAGGCCACTAGCATCCTAGTGGCTTGTTAGGAAGCCTTGTGTGGTAATCTAGTCCAATTGGTCCCAAGTTCTACTTGCATTTCATCTTTTTTCTTGTACTTCAAGTTGGGTTGGAAGATAGGTGTTAGTGTGAAAATTCTAAGAATTTCCCTTGAATCATTGCATCTATGGAGGTAGGGCTGCTGGCAAGCTTTCATTAGATTTGATCCCCGTCCATTTTCTAATCTTTCCATTCCATAGGAGTAGTAGCAAAGTAGTGAGTAGTTTAGTAGTGAGAGTTTTGATGAGCAAAGTTGGAAGTGATATAAATTAAGGAGATAGATCCATTGAGTATACATTGCAAAGCTAAGTCCCATCATCATCATGGCAAGAATCTGATATCCTTGAATGAACAACGTAAGCCCACCTACATGATTAACTAGCAAATCACATTAATATAACTGAGTTAGTATCCACAGGTGTAAGGAACCTTGGAGTTTTCTCATGTTCTTCATGAGTATTTAATTTTCAAGAGAGGGTTGAGTGTTTGATATCTTGTATCAAGTATTCAATTCCTATATGTTATGTAGTGGTATAAAACTCACATCAACAAACCCCAGACTGGTAAATCCTTTGGCTGGTATATAAATAAGGCACTAACCAAAAGAGTGTCTATATCCTTTCAAGCTTAGGTGGGTCATGTTCAATGGTAGTCCAGACTGGGTGAACTCCCCAGCATATCAGCATGATTGAACTAGGCTCTTAAGTGAGTCACGCCATACAAATTGATTGTGGGGAAAACATGAAAATACTATCAACTAGTTAATCTAGCAACTTACTTGATCAATCCCTGAAAGCTTGATAATTGGCTGGGCAAGGAAGATAGTAACTTACTTGAGAAATTTGCACATTCGTGCCACTTTGAGCATTCAGAGTCGGCTAATATGACATCATAACTAGAGCCTTGTGCTTGGTGATGGTTGTATCCTGATTAGCTCTTGTGTGTGTGCCTACGTATGCGGACAAAGGTTTTCAAGCTCACTGTATCCTTAAGGTAGAAAGTTCTTGTATGTGTTTTCAGTGTTACAAAACCTTGTGCAAAATAGTTCTTGAACATACACAAGTCTGGAAGTTTTGAAAGTCATTTTTGCCAAGAAGATTGGCACTTTTATGATTCTTGCAAGGTTGCTTTTCCTCTTGCAAGATTGTTTGCTCACAAATTGTAAAAGTTCATCACTTGTTCCAAAAGAAGAAACAATCCAAGGCACACTTGTCATAGTCACTGCCTATAAAAGTATCAGATTGAACTCATGTCCCATTCCACCAAGTATCAGAAAGTGAAGACTCATTTTCCACATATCTACCAAGAACAAAAGGCCATAACCAAAGAGGCCAAGAAATATCAGTATATTACTGAAATCATTAAGGTAGAAAACCACAAACTTGAGGAATACAAGAGGGTCCAGTACAACTACAAAATTCTTTGCTTTCTACAGAAATTCTGCACCAATAATGCCTTCATTCACTTTGAGCGCTCCACCAATCCGGCCTATCATCCAATTGTTCATGCAAACACACATACTTGATTTCACATAGTATGCCTAGCAGCTTCATCACTACAATCGGTCACTCTTCCTCTTCTTAGATTACTTCGCCTACATTTAGGACTTCCCTAGTTGTCATTTTAGAATCACATCACACATCATCCAAAGCATAATCCTAGCATAAATCTGCATTCAATCCTAAACCATTCCTTAGCACATCCTAGTTAATCCTAAACCAATCTTAGCCAATCCTAGATCAATCCTAGTAAATCTGCATGAACTTTTAGCAATCTTTATCATCCTAGAAATTGCATGCTTCACTTGGTATCCTAGCCTCTTTTTGAGTTTTCTTACCCTTCATTCTAAGTTAAGGACCATCATCTTAGGTATCTTTACAACGACACACTATTCTAAGATAAACCCCTCCGTCTGTGAAACCTCATCACCTTGAGCAAAAGGTTGGTTCACATTGACCAAGGATCTCATCAGCCGAAGACCACAAGTTTGCCCTAGGTTTTGACAATCATATCCACCTTGATCATACATTAGGAAAGCAATCCTTAATCAGTCTTTTTCACCAAGTCACCCTTAGTCTTTTAGGAAGCATCCCCATCATCGTAGGTAGCCTCATCCTAGATCATCATCTTAGCACCATCATCCTAAGCTTCCTAGGAAAATCCTTGCATTACATCTTGCACCTCATATCCACTTAGGATAATAATTTCATGCCACCTATTACATGAGCCACTAAGAAGAGGAAGAACATGGATCCTAATCTTGTAGTTAGTTCATCTAATCCCATGATTGGCCACACTAATGCTATGGTCTCCTATGCGCCTCAGCCCAATGAACAAACTGAGCACATTTGGGTAGACACTAATGAGACTCCCACCATGAGAACCATAGAGACATTTATCAATCATCCGGGTCTTGTCCACATGGTGAAGGCCATGAGTGGATGCAACAGTAGTCAGGTACTCATAGATATCTAGCAAAGAGGAACCCAATTGCCACCTTGGCTCATACCAGCACTTATAACGTGACCTATGACACTCCCAGAAGAATTTCCTCATCCCATCAAGAACATAGTCATTGATCCCCTTCAACGAGCTTTACAAGTGGGAACTCTCATCTGAAAAATCATACAACCTACCATCTCACCATCCATCATGCATACTACGCCACAATCCACCACATTTTCCATCATGGGAGCCCCACCTCTTCCACCATCAACAACACAAGAGGAAACCCCCATCGTCACACAAATACCTACGCCTATCCAATCCACAGCTGCTCCATCCTCACAAACCTTCCCTCCATTTGTGGCACAATTCCCACCACCAGCAGTCACCACTCAACAAGCTAACATTCCACCCATCTCCACTCAACCCATCCAAACTGTATCAACCATCCCATAACCGCAAAACACACAAACCATCAATGCCACACTACCTACTTCCACTCCGACTTCCATTCCTGCATCGCATCAACAACAACTATTATTCACTACAGGCATGCTGCCCACAAATCATCTCAATCAGCCTATGTTCCCACAAGGACCCCACTTTTTATGCACAACCCACAACACACTCACAACACATACCAACACTTCTTCCGCAAGCATCATCCAACCTGTTTCCTCCATTATTTGGCCAAGCAACACAAGGTACTTCATCTTCTGCATGGAACTATTCTCAAGAACAACCTACCACAACTCCATTCACATCCCAACAATAGCAACAACCCATCCAACAACAACAACATATCCAACAACAACAACAACCTATCCAGCAAAAACCTATCCAACAACAACAACAACCCATCCAAAAATAACAACAACCCATCCAACAACTACAACATATCCAACAACAACAAAAACAACCTATCCAACAACAACCTATCCACCAACAACATCATCCTATCCCACAACAACAACCTCTCCAACATCAACAAACCATCCCACAACAACAACTTATCCCATAGCAACCACCTTTCCCACAACAAAAACCATAGATACAGGGGAAAATCCATTCACCATGCACTCATTACAACAATTTTCTAACCTCTTTGTGAACGTACAAACCATAGCCCAACCCACTAAACAAAAACGAACCCAATTCACCAA
The DNA here is from genome assembly GCA_018584345.1 of Thuja plicata. NCBI lineage: Eukaryota > Viridiplantae > Streptophyta > Pinopsida > Cupressales > Cupressaceae > Thuja > Thuja plicata. The sequence continues at coordinate 2,768,637 of MU226956.1, read as the reverse complement.
CTATCTAGTTGTACCATCTTTCACTGCATCACAAATCATTCCACCACCACAACAACCCAACAAAGCCAACTATTTTTCCACTGCAACTGCGGGCATCTTGCCACAAAATACCTATCCTCCATCATTCAGCAGCACAACACCACAACCTTATACAAGTGCACTGCATGCCCTACCTGTTTACCCAACACCTCAATAGATATAGGCCTACTTCCAGCAGATACAACAACAACAACATCAAGCATTTCCACCCCCTTCACCACAATATGCCCCTCAGTTACAGTCCTCATCACCCCAACAACCTATCTATATTGACCAAACACCGCAATACCCTCCGCAAAACCCTCTATATTCACTAGCTCCATTCAACCCCTATCTCATGAGTGGGATCAACATGCTAGAAAATAACAATCCTCCACCAGCCAATTTAGAATGGGAGGAAATAAAGAATGCTTTAAAAGAGCTACGTGCTGGAACTGAAGCAAAGACCTTCAAATTTGAGGAAGTTTGTCCTTACCTGTTTGATAGATCTATCAATGCCATATCCTTCCCCAAGCACTTTGAAACACCCAAGTTTGACAAATATTGGGGGAAGGGAGATTTTTTGAGCCACGTGAAATAATTCTACATGGCATGCCAAGAAGTGGCCTATAGTGATAACTTCCTCATGAGGCTATTTCCTAAAAGCTTAGGAGGGACCGCTCTTGAGTGGTTCTACAAGATCCTCTATGGAACAGTCTCTACTTTCGCCAAACTATCAGAGAATTTTGTGGCCCAATACACACACAATGTTGAGAATGAACTCTCCTTGCTCGATTTATGTAATTCCAAACAGAAGGGAGGAGAGAGCTTGGAAGATTATCTTCAGCGCTGGAAAGGACTTACCACAAGGTTATCCTATCAACCCCTCGAGCAACATCTCATAAAGATATTTATTAACAATCTTCATCCCAAGCTTGCCTATCATATGCACATGAACTGTATATGGACCTATCAGGACATCAGAATCAAAGGCATGGATCTTGAAAGAGGTCTTATAGAAGATGGTGCCATAAAGCACTATAAAGAATCACAACCTGACAGAGGTAACAATGATCGCTCCAAATATTGGAACAAAAACAAGAATGCCATAACTGATGGAGCCAGTGACACTAAGCATGTCCAGATTGTTGTGGCAGGTCCTCAAGCGTCCACTCCCACATATCAATAGCCACAACACTATCAACAAAATTCCCTAGCTGTGTAGGCATACCAACAACCACCACACTATCAAAAAAATTCCCCTATGCTAACCTATCAGCAACCGCAGTATCAAAAAGTTCCACCTCCCCCAACATATCACCAAGAAACCCAACACCAAGCCATGCAACAACAAACCATACGTCCGCAACAAACTAACCTACCCAATTATCAGTATCATCCTCAACATCCCCAGAATCAAACTAATGCAATATCAGTCCAGTAGGGACAAAACTGACCAAGAAGAGATCAAAATGTACCTAAGTGCACGTTCACCCCTTTGGGTGAACCCATTGATCTCATTTTCCAAAGAATGGCGACAACGAACTTTGTAGTATATCCGCCAGCAATGCAACCTTTTGAGGAATATTCTTCAAAACCACAATGGTTCAATGAAAATTAATATTGTGACTACCACCATATTAAGGGACATGCCATGATCAAGTGCATGAAGTTAAAGCACTGTATCCAAGACCTAATTGATCGCAAGAAGATTGAAGTGGATTCTACCAACAAAACCTCACCCAATAGCAATTTGCAAATATACCAAAATCTGTTCCCAAACCACGTCAATAACACGGGATCTACCAACACACATAATGCTTCAAAATCCAATCAGGACAAAGGAAAAAAAAGTGCTCATACCAATAATAAAACCACTTCTCATGTTTAGTATGGTAGTCTTATCGATTGTATATCCCAAGTTGAGCCATCTATCAACGTCATTCATGTGAAAGGTGCTGATACTAATTGTGCTTTTACCACATGTCATGGATGCATAATGGTTGCAGGTGCTAGTACTACCTCATCCTCTGGGTCACAATATAACTTATTGGAACATCTAGGGAATACACCCACCCAAATATCCATCTTGGATCTCTTGCACACATCACCTGTTCGTTAAGAGATCTTGCATAAAGATTTGCAAGAGTCACGCGTTCCCAACAACATGGATCCCAGTCAGTTTCAAAACCTAGTATGTCACTTATCCACATCTCATGCTATATCTTTTAAATCCACACACATTCCATCTATTGAGCCTGATCATCTCCTCCCTCTTCGCATCACCGTCAAGGTTCAAAACTTTGCTATTAAGAGGGTCATGATAGAAAATGGTTCGACCCTAAATCTATGTACTTTAAAATTTGTAAAGGAACTAGGATACACTGAGGCTGATATCATGAATGATGTCATCGCAATCAAAGCCTACAACAATCTAGAATGAACATCAGAAGGTACAATCTCCTTGCCCATTCAACTGGGCCCGACAGTACAAGAGACAACTTGCAATTTGGTCAATCTTGACCTCCCATACAACATCCTCCTTGGATTCCCGTGGATTCACTCTATGCAGGCCATCCCTTCCACCTATCATCAGTGTATCAAGCTTCCACACAACAGAGTTGAGATCACTATCCATGCAGATCCCAAGCCCTTTGCATACTATCATGCATTGGAATCCTCCCATCCAGATTCAAATCATTGTCCCGGGACTCACATTGGCACATCTATCGCCAGTTCCTCCACAACCCTTCCAGATCAAAAAAGCATCCTTGCATCCACTGTCAAGATTGACCACCAAGGCTGTGGAGAATATAGTCTAACTGATGCCTTCACTATTGGAGCCATCCTAGATGGGTGTCCATCCAGTTACATTGAGCCAAAGACACCTGAACTAATGCAATTGGGTCCTACCACCTTTATTTCTCACGACATTCTAAATAGCCAGGAAATGAAACCTGATATCAATCAATGGCTCTACAAAGATCCCACGCATCCTGACAGAGGCCTCCTAAATCGTTTCAAAGATAAATATCCCTCTTCCTGTAAATTGGTCACTGAAAAGTGGAACTATCAAGGAGGTGGACTAGGCTTTGAAGAACAAGGCATGAGAGCCCCCATTGTGCCCTCCAAAATTCAAAAGCACATTGGTCTGGGCTTTAAACATGATACATCTAGCCTTGGCCATAACAAGACTGGGGGCACTGAGGAAACCAGTCTAACTTATCACATTCCCTTGGGAAACATACATGAATTCGAAGACATCCTAGAAGAGAAAATTGTGAGAGCCTATGACAATATTGACGATGACATTTTCCTTGGTAGCTCCATACTTTGCCAATTATCTCTCAACTTCATTGACATTCCACTCCTCCATCATGAGCTCATTAACTGGGACCAACTAAGCGTCATCCCGATCGACGAGTTTGAAAGCATGGCCGCGCTCCTAAACTTCATGGGAGATACAGATCAGGAACCAAATTGGGGAAGACTTCCACACATGTATACACCTTGAACTTGAAAGCATACTTTGGGGGAGAGGAGGACTCTAGCCACAAAATTGAAAAGAAAAATAAAAAATAAAAAAATGTATCTCTTAGTGAAAACCCTTCTGGGGAACTATAAGATCAGAAAAAATAAAAAATAAAGGGCGTATCTCCTGGTGAAAACCTTTCTGAGGTGCCAAGAGATGGATATTCTCCTCTCCCTATCATCCATGATTACAAGTCAGAATAATCATCTATTCTCATTGAAGAAAGCAAACCTGTTAATCTGGGTATAGAGGAAAAACCTTGACTCACTCAGATTGTAGCATCCTTGAAAGAAGTAGAGGAAATGGCCTTCACAGCCCTTTTAAGAGAAAATTTAGACATCTTTGCATGGTCCTACTCTCACATGCATGGATTGGATCCAGAACTTGTAGTACATCATCTATCGGTGGATCCTAACATCAAACCAATGAAACAAAAGCTTTGGAAAATGCATCCCAAAGTTGCACTAATGGTCAAAACAGAACTTGAAAAGCTCTTGGAAACTAGAATCATCAAAGCCATAGACTACTTAGACTGGATTTCAAATAGGGTCCTAGTCTCTAAACCAGATAACTCCATCAGAATCTATACTAACTTTTAGGATCTAAACAAAGCATGTCAAAAAGAAAAATTTCCATTGCCTAACATTGACATGATAGTGGACCTCACTGCCAGACATGAGATGTTGTCTCTCATGGATAGATTTTCAGGATGTAATCAGATTCCATATAGCAGAAGAAGATCATCATAAGACAACATTTACAACCCCATGGGGTGCCTTCTATTACAACATGATGCCATTTGGGCTCAAGAACGCTGGAGCAACATATCAGAGGGCCACGACTGTCATCTTTCATGACATAATCCATAAGATCCTTGAAGATTACGTGGATGATATATTGGCTAAATCAAAAAATAGAATGGATCACCTAAATGATCTAGAGGCAATGTTTGATCGACTTCGACATTATGGTCTCAAGCTAAATCCAAAGAAATGTATCTTTGGAGTTACCTAAGGAAAGCTTCTTGGCTTCATCGTCTCAAGGCATAGAATCAAGATAGATCCTAAAAAAGTTAAATCAATCATGGAAATGCCTCCACCAAAGACACTCAGACAGTTGCACAGTCTACAAGGAAAGCTTCAATCAGTGCACCGCTTCATATCACAACTTGCAGATAAATGCCAACCTTTCATGCATTTGCTAAGGAAATATCATAGTTTCAAATGGGATCCTATATGCCAAAGAAGTTTCGACAAAATCAAGGAATATATGGAAAATTCACCTATTCTAGTGCCGCCTACACCAGGAAAACCTCTCATTATATATATGTCTGCAACAACAACAGCACTAGGGGCACTCCTGGCCTAGTTAGATGACAATGGAAAAGAGCGTGCTATCTACTACATTAGCCGCACTTTGGTGGGTTATGAGCTAAATTATACACCAATGAAAAAAAATGTCTAGTAGTGGTCTTCGCCACTCAAAATCTTCATCACTACATGCTCAGTCACACAATCAATCTTATATCAAAAGTAGACCCACTCAAGTATCTGCTATCTAAAACAACTCTCACAGGCCGCATGGATAAATGGGTAATGCTTCTCAGTGAGTTTGACATCCAATATATCGACAGAAAAGCCATCAAAGGTCAAGTCATCGCAGTTCAGTTAGCAGAGGCACCATTGATTGATGCATATCCAATAGTCATGGAATTTCCTGATGAACATCTATGCATGATCAAAGAACAACTAGCCTAGAAGTTATTCTTTGATGGTTCATATACATCTCATGGTTCTGGGGCTGAAATTTTCTTTGTCACTCCAAAATGTGATTACATTTCAAAATCATTCAAACTTGGATTCCCTTGGACTAACAATATAGCAGAATATGAAGCATTAGTTATAGGGCTTAACATGGCTATTCAATGGAACATAACAGATATCCAAGTTTTTGGCGATTCTCAGCTCATCATAAAGAAAGTGTTAGATGAATTCCAAATAAAAGATAATAATTTGTTACCTTACAAAGAGATGGTAGATAAAATGAAGGAGAATTTTATCAATATATAAATCACCCAAGTGCCACATCTACAAAAAAAGCTATTGATGCAATGGCTACAATCAGATCTCTTCTATAAATACCACATGATGCAACACAGTACGAGTTCTTGGTTGAGAAACTTCACGTGCTACTTACGAGAGTGATGACATTAATCGAGTCTATGTCTTGGTTGGTCCTCAGTCCCCATGGTACCACAACATCCATGCTTATCTAAAGAATGGTATCATATCCCCCATCTAACCAACACCCAATACCAAAATGTTATTCGGAGAGCTTCCCGCTACACCATTATAGCCGACACCTTATATCATCGTGGTTATCACAATGTTCTCTCTAGGTGTTTAGATGAAGTTGAAGCTACCCAGGCATTACGAGAAGTGCACACTGGAATCTGTGGTGCCCACACGAGTGGCATGGTCCTAGCTAAACAACTTCTTAGAGTTGGGTATATTATCCTACTATGGAACATGATGCCTATGAATTTATAAAAAAATGCTTACCATGTCAGCAGCATGCAAATTTGATCCATGCACCAGTAGAAGAGCTACATCCTATTGCACCTTCTTGGCCATTCTCATGTTGGGGTTTCAACCTCATTCGTAAGATCACTCCCCTGTCCTCTAAGGGACACAAATTTATCATTACAACAACTAAATACTTTACTAAGTGGGTTGAAGCAATCCCACTTACCCTTGTATGTACCCTAAAATGGTCGCCTAGACTGTGGGCCCTATTTATCATTTTAATCAATTTATCAAATTCCTGAATCAATGCTTTGCAACATTTTTAATTCAAATCAATTTTTTTGATCAAATCGTAATTAATTCAAATATTTCAATATTTCCTAAGGTTTGATCATTTCATCAATAATCTTATTTAATTAAAAGAAAATATCTCTTAAATAAAATAATATTGTTTAATTAAAGGAAAATCCATTTTAATTAAATGATTTTATCTTATTTAATTAATATCCCTTTTAAATAAATAAAATAATCTTATTTAATTAAAAGAAATAAAATAATATTATTTAATTAAAGGAAAATCCCGTTTAATTAAATGATTTTATCTTATTAATATCCCTTTCAAATAAATAAAATAATCTTATTTAATTAAAAGAAAATCTTTCTTTTAATTAAATGATTTTATCTATTTTTAAAATCCATCTTTTAATTAAATAATATTATCTTATTTAATTAGGATACCTTTTAAATAAATAAAATAATCTTATTTAATTAAAATAAATAATAATCTTATTTAATTAAAAGAAAAATCCTTCTTTTAATTAAATGATTTTATCTTGTTTTAAAATCCTTCTTTTAATTAAATAATATTATCTTATTTAATTAAGATACGTTTTAAATAAATAAAATAATCTTATTTAATTAAAATAAATAAAATAATCTTATTTAATTAAAAGAAATAAAATAATCTTATTTAATTAAAAATCTTTCTTTTAATTAAATGATTTTATCTTGTTTTAAAAT
>MU226956.1:2696728-2747002 GCA_018584345.1 Thuja plicata | reverse complement strand
TCTTCTTGGCTCTCTTCCCTAAATGGTCACATTCCTCCCTCTTTTCAACCCAATCATATTGTGACACTTGTCACAATATGATGCACTTGAAGAAGCACAATCCATGTGCTCTCTTCTAGGTGAATCTGGGCCTCTCCTCAGGATTGCATCCTGACCCTTGATTCCTCACCCATTTTCTATAAAAGAAACCTCCTTCCTTCACAATTTCATCCACCTTCCATGTAGAGTTATAATTCTATTTTGAGAGAAAATCATAAATCCATCTTTTAGAGAAGAGTTATAATGCCAGTTTGAGATCACAACTTGAAGCTTGAAGCACATCCATGAGCACACATCCACAACAAATGGACAAATCCAATGAACAAAATGGAGTTTGAATGAGCTTGTAGGAGGTTTGCACTTTCTTCATTTAGCTTATTTCAATTTTTTATTTTATGTCTTAGCATGTATGTAGTTTAGATTATTAGTTGTTGAGTGTTTTGATTCGTTATTATGCTCCCTTACTTCTAATTTTCATAGCTCATAGAAAGGAGGGAAATTTGACTTGAGGACTTTTACTGATGCTGATTGGGCATGAAGTGTTGACGATAGGAAGAGCACAAGTGGTGGAACATTCTTTCTTGGAAAGAGGTTAGTCTCCTAGACTAGTAATAAACATAACTGCATTTCTCAGTCTACAGTAGAGGCAACGTATGTTGCTACAATAGTCAATAGTTCAAATATAATATGGTTCAAACAACTATTGTCAGGTATGAAGGAAGAAATCAAAGAACCAGTTATTATTTACTGTGACAAGACTAGTGCTATTAACATTTCAAAGAACCTAGTAATGCATACCAAGACCAAACATGTTGCAACAAAGTATCATTTCTTGAGACAATTGGTTCAGAACAAAGAAGTAAGGTTGGAATATTTGAATACTTAAGAACAAGTTGTAAAAATATTCACCAAGCGTTTACCTAAGAATGCATTCCTGTATCTCAGAGGAAATCTAGGGGTGATTCCCCTAACTGAGGCTCACTAAAGAATAGTTTAGTGATGCATCAACTGAGCTACAAAACAGATCAAACATGTTGATGCAGATTGTCAGAGCTCATTGCATATGAATTAGTACATTCAGGAATATTACAAATTAATTGATATGTCTATTGGTGTCTTTGGCATTGGTTGTCAAAGAGGGAGAGATTACTGATGGAGAGATTGATGACAAAGGGAGAACTTTATCAGAGATAGAGACAAATGTAAGAGGGAGAATTTTGTACCTCAGTTATTGTTGACATAAGGAGTCTTATGGATGTGAATAAAAATGAAGCTAAGGACATTAATAAAATTTTATTCATCTTACTATTGCTCTAAAATTCTTTGTATCATGACATGTTGTGTTGCCATCAATGCCAAAGAGGGAGATTGTTGATGACAATTACTCAATTGTGTATTGTCATTGATGTTACACATGTATATGCACTTATGTAGTGATGTTACAAAAATGTCTACATCCATAATGAGCATAGTTAGTCTATGCCAAGTGAGTCTCATTATTTTCCGATCTCAGTCAGGTATTGAAGAAATTTAGTTCTTACCGAGTTTACTTGGGAATTATAGTGTAGGTCGGGCGTTGGATAATTTCAGTATTGACCGAGTTAAATAGTTAGTGTCAGCCGACTAACAAATGATTACATTTTATGTTTAATTGGGCATATGAGGTCGACAGATTTGAGTTTTATTATTCATTTGGAAGGTTATAGAGGCCGAATTGACAAGGTCTATCATATATATATATAAGGTCAAGTTTGGGTTGTAAAGCGATAGTAATTGAGTAAGTGGATGAACATGATATGAAGAGCAGAGGCAAAATTAGATTGGATTCTGATTAAGGACAAATCATCTAGATAGAGCTGTAATAGAACATTTGATCAGTGAGGATCCAGTTTACAACCAAAGAAAGATTTGAATCAACAAATACAGTTGCATGTACAATCAGATCAATCCATTGTTACTTTCTAACAATTGTAGCAGTGATTCAAATCTCTTAATAGAGTAGACTTAATAGTATTTTGTAAATCCTCTCACAAGATAACATTTCTATATTGAAGTGTTTGAAGACCTCTAACAAGGCCACTCCTTAAAGGGTGATTAAATTTTCTAACATGGTCACACCTAATAGTGTGTTATTTTAACCTTTAACAGGGTTGGCTCCTAACATGGCTCACTTTAGAAGAGTGAAAAACAATAACTAGTTGCAATCGGTAGTTTTTCCCACATTGGGTTTCTACATTAAATATTGGTGTCATATGTGTTCATGCTATTTATTTTATGTTGTATGTTTCTGCACATAATCTTTAAAAGGATAATTACTTTGAACATCTTAAGATTGATTGGTTCTTTGAGTTACAAGAGAATATATTAATTGACCGAGTAACGGTGACATATTGTTCAAGACATCTAAGGGACTTGGATTTTTTTTTGTAGTAACTAATTCACCCCTCCCCTCTCAATTACTCATCTCATTTCCAACAATAGTGTCTATGAGTGCTTGTCATGTTCTATTGGGAAGACCTTGGCAATTCGACAGAGGAGCTATTCATGATTGCAGGAGAAACTTGGTCACAATATAGAAGGATAGACAAAATTTTACTTTATTTCCTTTGAGGGAAGCAAATGGAATAAGTGCAAGGAATTTGAGTATGGTAAAGAGTTATTATTTAGATAAGAAGACTTCAAAGGTTAGAATAGATCGAAAGAGGGATCTTGAAGGTAGATCAGATGAAGGTAAGTTGGTATCAGATTGTAAGAAGGGTAAGGTGAAGTAGAAAAAGACCTTGGTTGATGAACATATGAAGATTCTTAAAAGAGATAGATCATTTATGAAAAAAGGAGGAGGTAGTGATCTGAGCTCTGATTTTGATAGGAGATATGGCAGATTAAGTGCAGAGGAGAGTAAGTTGATGGATCTAACAGAGGAAAGTGTAGAGGTACAAAGATAGAGAGTTACATATAAAGAGGATGTTTGGCTCAAAAAAGCATGGGATTTATGTTCCACATCTTGTAAAATGTTCATAAGTTTCTCTTATGGAACATTTTATTCTCACCTGGGGTGCCTGACGCAGGAGCATCTTAGGCTCTTAGAAATCTTGCATCAAACAAAAATATTTATGTTTTCCTATTTGATCAGCCTGGTGTTTTGGTTAGCGGTCGATCTATGTTAGTTATTTTTGGTTGCAGTCGTGACAGTATGTTATTGAATTTGTCCTGGATCTTATCCTATGACCACACCCTATTTGGTTGCATTGCGCTAGAGTTATGACATATTCTTGGCGAGGCTGTCTTGTTCTTCATTTTACTGGTCATGACGAGCCTATAAAATGTCATATTTATATTCCTTTTCTATAAAAATTTAACCTATTTTTTCAATATCTTTCCAAAGTTATTTCCATATATTACCTTGATTTATGAAGCATTAACTATGATTAATGATTAACATTTGTATGTCTAGCTAGTTAATGCTAAATTGTGATCAAATATTATGATAAATGGTTATTATTAAATAATAAATGTTTTGAGATTATTAACATGTTGTTTTTGAGATATCTGAGTTGTTCATGCAGCTGGGAAGAAGGAGAAGCAAGTTGACACTTGTCAATATTAAGCAGTTGCTGGAAATGAAGAACAAGTCAACACCCAGTTTTAGAATAATGAGCATATCTCCCATGTTTCTTAATGAAGTCAATATTTTATTAATGATTTGGAAAGATAAGAAGGAGGACCGAACACCCTTTTTATGGTTTTAGTTTCATTAGAATATTTAATGAGAAACACACGTTTGAAGTTGACTACATAAAAAGTGGCAACAGAAAGGACAACAGAAAAAGTCAAAAACCAGTTTCAGTAAAATAGGAATATCTCACTCAATGCTTAATTAAATATAGATTTTATTAATGATTTGGAAATAGGAAAAGGAGGAGCAAAAACCCTTTTTATGGTTTGATTTATTTCCAAAAATTTTATGAGACACACTCATATGAATTTGACTGAGTAAAAGGTGGCGAGTTTGAAGGCAGTAGTTAAGGAATGACTTCTAGTTTGATTTGAACTCCTCCACCTCTTTTTTATCTCATGGATCTAAAGTTTTTGAAGTCAGAAAACAATGGAGTAACTTGTGGAAATAATAATTTATGAGTCCTAAATAATTATGTCATGTATTTATGCATATTTTCAGCCATATGTGTATATTCATGTTGTAAAAGTTTGAAGTGGATTAGAACACTCTCAACTTCTTTCAGTTTGTTCTTTATTAGTTTGTTGGGGAATAAGTCATCTCCTTGACGTTGTGGTAGAAATGAAATTTGTCACAAGTTGTTGAGTTTGTAATTAATCCAACTCTCAAGCCTCATGTATATCTATGAGCTCTTGCTTGAGTGAAGGGAGGATTAAGGGAGTGTCTAGTTTGTGTTAAGTCTTGTTAGTAGTATCTTTGTTTAATCAACAAGTTTGATATCAGTTTATGTAATCATTTTTATTTTCAATAAGAGTATGATTTCAAAAATTGAGCTTGTACATTGAATATTGATTACTTGTAGCTAAGATTGTAGCCCTTCAAGAAAAGGCCACTTGAGATACTATGACTCTATAATTGCCTAGAATAGTTTAGATTATAGTTTAGATGCTTAGTGATCAGTAATGTGTTTTTTGAGATGAGTTGTGTTGATATGATATTAAGTTCTGTAGTTCTGTACCATCTGTAGCCACTATTGTAGCAATTTACATAGTTTCTTGCAGCCATTACTGTGCAGTTAGATTCATTTCCAGCATTGTTATGTTTTTAGTTTTGCAATGATAGAATAACTCAAAGAGTCCCATAGTGCATATATTTTTCAGATTCATTTCAAGTATACATCCTTGGGTTGATAATTTAAATGTGCCTTCATGTTAAGGAGGATAGCTGCTCGGATAGGATGTCTTATCCCTGAGTCGGGTAACAAACCTAGTTTTTGATCCTTTTATGAATTCCAACATTTTTGGCACCGTTGCCAGGGATGGATCAAGCTATGAGAGTCTTTGAGTTTTAGCAACTCTTTGTCATTTTTCTAGAATTGTAGTTTCCATTCAAAGCATTTAGTATTTGAAAAGTTTGCAAAAGTGCCACAAGAAGTAGCAAAATATGGATTTTAGGTCCATGAAGAATAATAACCAAGAGCCAGTGTCATTTTTAGCAAGTTTGGAAATCAATGAAGACATGTTCTCTAGTATCATAGAGGAATTTTGTTCACATATTGATGACAAGTTGCTGATTTATGAAGAGGAAAATGAAGAAAACCTTGTTTTTCAAAATGAAAAAATCTCCATGCTCAAGGTTGCTGCTCAAGATGAATGTGATGTCAAATCAGAACTCCTACTTCAAGAAGAGAGCTGCAATAATGTGAAAATCAGTCCTCTCATGCAAAAAAGTAAAGAAGATATTGAAGAAGACCAGTTTTGGGATGATTTAGAGGATTTTTGCTTAACCTTAGATGCTAAACCATCATCTTTTGTAGTGAAAAACTATGAGCATCATGAAGATAGTGCATAATTTTTTGTACTTTTATTAAATCAGTCACACGAATTGGTCTTTAGAAGTCAAGAAGAGGATAATGAAGAAGCTCATCAACACAAAGACAAAAAGGAGGGTTCAAGATTTGTTCTTTCAAGGGGATGTCCTATTAGACATCTATCTCAAGTAGAGGTGAACAGAGAATCAAAATTTATGGTTGCAGAAAAGAAAGAAGTTACAGCTAAAGATGAAGCTGAATATGAAGCTACACCTAAAGGAGAACTATTTCAGCTTATGAACTTCAATACAACATAATGTATTTCCAGCATGAAGTAATAAGTAATTTTGTTAATGTCTTTCCAAAAGTGTTTTTTATTAAGTTTCTATTGATGTTGCAACTATTTATAATTACTCATAAAAATGTGAAGCATTGGAAGTTGTTGAGAAAAGGAAGATACTTCAAAGAACCAGTTAATGGTTTTGTTTAAGAAAGTTTTTTTTGTTGGTTAGTGTAGGTTAGGATAGGCTAGGGTAGGTTAGGGTAGGTTTTTCATTCAATAAGTGTTTCACACACTGCCTTAGATGTTTCCTAGTTCTTCTTGTCTTACTGACTATTTTAGAGAAGGTCACAGTTGGTTGGTTTCTCAAACTTCATGTCACTTTTCAAGGTTGTGCATGAGTCAAGTCCTTAATTTCATAAGAGAGTCTTTGCATATGTTGTCAAAAAAAATTAAAATACATTAGGTAGTTGGGTCTTCATGTTGTCAAGAATGTCTATTCAATGGTGTTGTCTAGTTGGTCTAATCATATTTTATTTAATGGACAATGGACATCCAAAGTGGTATTATAAGTCATTGGATAGATAGAGTTTTTCTACAAGTTGCATGCAACAACTATTGTCTTCTTTAACAATCATCCTGCAGCCACTATGTGGCATTCATCCTGTAGTCATCCTGCAGCCATTGTGACTGAGTAGTCATCCTAAAGCCACTATTGTATGACTGAGATGTTATCCTATAGGAACTACTATGTGACTGAGCAATCATCCTGCAACCACTGCTATGTGACTGAACAATCATCCTGCAACCACTGCTGTGTGACTAAATAGTCCTCCTGCAACAACTACTATGTGATTCAAAAGATAAATTTCACCAAGTATGAGGAGATCTACAACTACTGATGTTAAATATGCAACACTCTTGGAGGGACCTGAATATTTAGCAATGAAGGGACCTAAACTTTAAGTTGTTTGCCAAGTTTGAAGCTTCTCACAACAACACAAATGGTACTACATTTATGATTTCTGTTTATTCCTAATATTTATCATTTTTAGTAGTTAATTATCTATGCATTTCACTTTGTTTTACAATTTTCATTATTGTAATTATATGCTTCATAATTGATTTATTTTTTCTACCCTCATACATGCATTGTCATTTGAGGACAAATAACCTTTGAGTTGGGGGGAATACGTGAATACCTTGTGTTGTTGTCATAGACCATAGGAGGATGACCTTTCCTACACATTTTTATACTACCTCCTATATTCATGGTGATTTTTTTGCATGAATCTATTGAATTTTGTTTTCCATTGTTTCCTCAAAATGACAAAATCTAAATGAAAGATTTAAAGTGACAAAGGATAAAACTGTTTGGGGGTAGCTGTGCAAAAATGAGAATGATAAAGTAAAGAGAAATAAAAATGGAATTTCTTATGAATAGATAACAAAGTGAAGAATGTATGACATTGTGAAGTATTGGAGATGACATAAAGAAATGTTTAGAAGACTTAAAGAGGCAAATTCACAAGATTTTATTCAAATAGTTTTTATGTCTAACCAATGCCTATCCTCTACTTGAGGAAAAGCACGAATTCAGTTGGGGGGAATGATGAGCCTATAAAATTTCATATTTATATTCCTTTTCTATAAAAATTTAACCTATGTTTTCAATATTTTTCCAAAGTCATTTCCATATATTACCTTGATTTATGAAGCATTAACTATGATTAATGATTTATTGGTTAGCAGTTGTATGTCTAGCTAGTTAATGCTAAATTGTGATAAAATATTATGATAAATAGTTATTATTAAATAATAAATATTTTGAGATTATTAACATTTTTTTTGTGAGATATCTGAGTCGTTCATGTAGCTGGGAAGAAGGAGAAGCAAGTTGACACTTGTCAATATTAAGCAGTTGCTGGACATGCAGAAAAAGTCAACACCCAGTTTTAGAATAATGAGCATATCTCCCACATGTCTTAATGAAATCAATATTTTATTAATGCTTCAGAAATATAAGAAGGAGGACCAAAAACCCCTTTGATGGTTTTAGTTACATCACAATATTTAATGAGAAACACGTGTTTGAAGTTGACTGCAGAAAAAGTGGCAACAAAAAGGACAACATAAAAATTCAAAAATTAGTTTCAGTAAAATAGGCATATCTCACTCAATGATTAATGAAATAAAATTTTTATTAATTATTTGGAAAGAGGAAAATGAGGAGAAAAAACCCTTTTTATGGTTTGAGTTATTTCCCAAAATTTTATGAGACACACTCATCTGAAGTTGACTGAGTAAAAGGTGGTGAGTTTGAAGGCAGCAGTTAAGGAATGACTTCTAGTTTGGTTTGAACTCCTCCACCTCTTGTTTATCTTGTGGATCTAAAGTTTTTGAAGTTAGAAAATAGTGGAGTAACTCGTGGAAACAATAATTTATGAGTCCTAAATAATTATGGCATGTATTTATGCATATTTTCAGCCATATGTGTATATTCATGTTGTAAGAGTTTGAAGTGGATTAGAACACTCTCAACTCCTTTCAGTTTGTTCTTTATTAGTTTGTTGGGGAATAAGTCATCTCCTTGATGTTGTGGTAGAAATAAAATTTGTCACAAGTTGTTGAGTTTGTAATTAATCCAACTCTCAAGCCTCATGTATATCTATGAGCTCTTGCTTGAGTGAAGGGAGGATTAAGGGAGTGTCTACTTTGTGCTAAGTCTTGTTAGTAGTGTCTTTGTTTAATCAACAAGTTTGATATTAGTTTATGTAATAATTTTGATTTGTAATAAGAATATGATTTCAAAAATTGAGCTTGTACATTGAATATTGAATACTTGTAGCTAAGATGTAGCCCCTCAAGAAAAGGCCACTTGAGATACTATGACTCTATAATTGCTTAGAATAGTTTAGATTATAGTTTAGATGCTTAGTGATCAGTAATGTGTTGTTTGAGATGAGTTGTGTTGATATGATATTAAGTTCTATAGTTCTATACCATCTGTAGCCACTATTGTAACAATTTATATAGTTTCCTGCAGCCATTACTATGCAGTTAGATTCATTTCCAACATTGTTATGTTTTTAGTTTTGCAATGATAGAATAACTCAAAGAATCCTATAGTGCATATACTTTGCAGATTCATTTCAAGTATATGTCCTCAGATTGATTATTTAAATGTGCCTTCATGTTAAGGATGATAGCTTCTCGGATAGGATGTCCAATCCCTGAGTTGGGTAACAAACCTAGTTTTTGATCCATTTATGAAGTCCAACAAGTCACTCATTGTGTTTTACGACCATTTTTTGATCTTTTGGTGGGTTTTCCGAATGCAGTCATGCCAACTCATTTTTAAGTTTGAGGCCGACCTTATTATATGATTTCATATCTTAATTATTTCATTGGCGGTTGTTTTAATGATTTGGGTCCTAACCTATTTGTTGTAATACATTTTCTCATTTATTGGGTGATTTAATCTTTTCTAGGACGACCTGATGCTGCGATGGCTTTATAAAATTATAGACTTGTTCCTAAGGGTTAGGTGATCTCATAAGATTATTTGGTTTAGTTTGGCTAGGATTATAAGGGTTTTTAAGTGTAATCAGACATGTATGCTTGACATGTAAGACTACATGTTGTAGATCTGTTGTAAATGTTTTTTTTTTATGATAATAAAAGGATGAATCTCTCATTTTATTTCTACTTATCTTTTTTCTTCCACTATTTTATATTGACTACAAGGTTTGGACCTATCTCCTTGAGGTTTCTCCATCATTTAATGCGCCATCATGTTTTATATCAAAGGATTTAAAGTATGAATGAGAAGCATTATTTACATATTCCTTCCCATTGTCAGTTCTAAGAATTTTAATCTTAAAACTAGATTGCCTTTCAACAAACATATGAAATTCAACAAATATATCAAGAAATTTATCTTTACTATGAAAGAAATAGATCCAAGTTCTTCTTGAAAAATTGTCAACAAAAGAAAGTGCATACCTTGATCCTTGGATGGAGTTATTCTCCATGGGTCCCTAAAGGTCACTATGAATGAGGTGCAACTTATGATGTGCCCTCCAAGATTGATCATGTGGAAAGGGTTCCCTATGCATCTTACCACTCATGCAACTAGTGTATAGAATTTTGGAAGGAACAATATTAGGCAATCCATCAACCATATTGAATTTTGGATCAAAGAGATATAATCAAAATTCAAATTGACAAGCCTTTCATGCCATACATTAAAGTCAATATTAGCATGCAATGGGTACCTTGAAGTGGAAAACTCATAAAATTTAAATAAGTTATCATGATCCATTTTGGCATTAGCAACAACTTTGTCAGATTTAGGATCAATAACATAGCACACGTCCTTATGAAATTCAACCTTATAATCTTTACATAATTGAAAAACTGAAAGAAGACTGGATTTCAATTCAAAAACATAAAAAACACCTTGTAATTTTCCATCAGGGACAATAAATCACCAAAACCTCAACTTTGAAACTATGATTATTAGCTAATTGAATTGGTATGCTTGATGTATTAGGTTGCAAGGAATAAAAAATTTCTCTATAAGATGTAACATGTTGAGGTGCACCAGTATCAACAATCCACTCTAAAGGGCTAGAAACATTATAAGTAATTGTAAATGCATGAGGAGATCGATTGCCATTACTCTTCTTATAATGAGACTTTTGATTATTTTGGTGCATAGGATTATTATCATTTTACTTTTTAAAATAATTATTAGTCAAATGACCATCTTTCCCACAATAGGTGCATTGGGTTTTTTTATTAGGACTATACTTTTTATTATGATGAATAGTATTATGATTATTATTATTGTTATGATAGGGCCTAGAATTAAATTTGTTATTGGAATAACTATGATGATTATGATTATTATTTGATCTAAACTCATTTTGATTTTGATTTTTATACATAAATGCATGTCCATTAGATTTAAGAGTACCAAATTAAATAAACTTCACTTCCTCTTGATGCAATAAATTTTGAAAAATGATATAAGTTAATTGAATAGCTAAACTAGGAATAGAAAGTTGAGAATGCACATTAGTAATAAACTGTTGAAATTGCCTAGGAAGACATTTATTTAAAATAATATAAATTAAATAGACATTAGTTAAAGTGACTCCTAAACCATTTAACCGACTTTTAAAGGAATCAAATTTTAACAAAAAATCATGCATAGATTTAAAATCAGTATACCTTTGATCCTCCAATTGATCTTGGAGTTGAACCTTTCTTGATTTATTTGAACTATCATAGGTGTTTTTAAAAATATCCCATGCTGCATGTGTCTTAGTACAGTTAGCAATCAAAACACATAATTCGAGACTCAAAGAAATTCCAATTAGGCCAAGTGCTTCCTCATTTTTAGCATTCCAAGCGTCTATGTTAGCTTGAGGAGCAGCGGTAGATGAAACAAAAGTAGCACTAGTAGCAACATCTAACATATGTTTAAAATGGAAAATGAATGAAATATGCATTTTCCAAGCATGGTAGTTAGTATTGTTTAATTTAATCTCAGGAATAATAGTAGACATAATTGCACAATAATGAAAAAAAACTTTATGATTAGATAATAAGGAATTGAAAATAGTGATAAAGGAATGATAAATAATGATGAAATAGAATTTAACACAATGTTAATAATGGTTTGAATTGATTAAATAAATGTTTAAAAAAAGTTTAAAATTTGTTAAAACTTGAAACATAATTGAATTTAAAACTATTTAAAATAGAAACTAAAATTCTTATTGTAAAACTATTGAAATGTTAGTAAAAATATATTAAATTTTATTTCAAAAACTATTGAAAAACTAGATGAGGAACAATTTATTTAAACTATTTAAAAAATAATTTAATTAAATTATTAAAAGAAACAAAGCACTCAAACTATAAAAGGATATGATTGAGCGTAGGAAAGGTTTAGGCTGGAATAAGGGAATATGGTAGAGCTAGTGCAAGAGCCTTATTACAGAGCGATTGGGAGTGTTTGACAGACAAAAATTTTAGGTAGGTATTGGTAGCATTTAATACATAGGTTTGAATGAGAATATCCAAAACATAATTTGTATTGGAGGACTGGAGAGGGATACAATAGAGAGAGATGTTACACAACTAGCCTTTGAAAGGAAACATTAAGACTTCAATAGGTCTAGACTGCCTTTGTTGCAGACAATGTAGCTGCAACCTCTCAAGAGGAAGAATAAAGGTGGTATCCTATGGTTTATGTTTGGGAATGGGTGGGAGCGTAGCAGCCACTAGAGTTTGATGTGTATGTTTCCGAAGGTGATGAAAAGATCTCAGTTGTAGGGTGAGAGATGCAATCCTGTGCACAAACACATGGAACTTTGAGGACTCAAATAAATTTAACATAGTGAGATTTCCCCCTAGTAAGATACCAACAGAGGGATGATAACAAAGATTTTGTATAAAAAAAATAGAGAATCTAAGAACATTGATTATTAATACAAACTATGAGCAACAAAGAACAAAGAGATTTAAACAAAGCCTGATTAAGATTAATTTGCAAATCAAACACAATCAGATTTAACCTGCAAATGAAAACTAATAAATACAAATTACTATTAAACCTACAATAAAAAATAGTGAGATAGTATTTTATTAATACAAATGCACAGATATGGATGAGAAACCTACAAATAAAATTGAGGGATAAGAGAAAAAAAATGGTAACCTTGCGTTTACACGACTGAGTTTAAGCTTTTTAAAAAAAATAAAAAAATTGAAAAATATAGTAAACTCTCTGGTGTCAATCCTTCCAAAGAGGGTTAATAAACAAAAATATAGATATTAAAAAATACCGCAAACGCAAATGAGTTAAGAAATGATATTCAAGCTTCTCTCTCTTGAAGAATGTCTCCAAAACAAGGTGTACTCCACAAAATGGTAACCTTCAACAACTTTAACTCAAACAAGGATTAGTAACCTATGCTTTGATCCCATGAAAGGAAAAAATCAAGAGCAAATAAATAAACAAGAGTCCAAGAGAGTTAATTGAAGATAAGATTGTTACCATGAGAAATGCTTAAAAGTGGAGCAATCATCAAAAGAGCCAAGAAAAGGAGACAAGAAGTTTTGAAAGGGGAAAAACAAAGAAAAACCCCTTGTGAATTATGAATGAGGAAAAAACTAAGAGAGAGAGAGAGAGAGAGAGAGAGAGAGAGAGAGAGAGAGAGAGAGAGAGAGACTTATTTATAATAACATCATAGTGTTGAAATGCGAGAGAGGAGCATATCTTAAATATAAATGAGGAGAGGAGTTACAAAGTAACTAAAAAATATATGAATGTCGCCATTCATAATAGGTGTTTGCAAAGTGTCAACATACTCTTAATGAGGATAAAATATTCTTTAATAAAAGAATTGCAAAGAAATGACATGTCCCCCTACTTGTACTAGAGGACAAAATACATGTAGGATACCTTGGCTTAGCCTAAATTAAATAAATACAACCAGTGAAAGATTAAATATTCTAACAGGAATTAAGGAAGTTGGAAAATTGAGAAAAGAGTAGTGCTATGGTTATAGACTTTGCAGAACACTTGAAGAATTTTCATGAAGAGGCGAGGAAACATATTAATAAAATGAATATTCAATACAAGGCTATGGAAGATCAGAAAAGGAGACAAAGAATTTCAGATTGGAGATGAAGTATGGTTCATTTGAGAAAGAAGAGATTTCTAGTGGAAACATACAACAAGTTGAAGATGAAGAAATTTGAACCATACAAAATTATGAAGAAGCATGATTTAGGAAATGCTTATGAAGTAGAGTTGCCCAGTGAACTCAATATTTCACTTGTGTTTAATATTTAAGATTTGATATAGTATCATGAAGGCAATATGGAAGATAAAATAGTAGAATTCTAGTGCAATATTCTAGCACCTACTTCAACTAAAAAATAGATAGAGGATATCCTGGATAGCCATGTGGGTAGAAGCACAAGAAACATACAATATGAAGACTTCTTGGTCAAATTAAAGGGAAGAACCATTGAAGATTCATCATGGCTATCAAAGAAAGAGGTTGACCACCTTGGTTTTCATCTACACACCTAAGATTTGACAAGGTCACTTATCAAATTACCCCAGGTGTTTGATGCAAAAGCATCTAGGGTGTAAGAACAATCTTGCATCACCCAAAATTATTGTCTAGTTTTCAATAAGGGCTATCTTTGGATAGGGTTACTATTTTTGACAATTTTAATATTTTTAGTAAGTTGGTAATTTGAGCACGGACTGTGTCAATTGCTTCCCTAGAGGTTCATTTTGGATATATAAGCCTACTGGTAAAGTTTCATGGCATGATCAAGTCTGGTTTTGAAGATATTGAATTTTCTATTTTGGGAGGGTGGTACAAAAAGTTTGAACTTAGTTTTGAGGCCTTAGAGCCTCCGAAAGGGGTTCAAACTTTGATCAATTAGCATTTGGAAATGTATATATGTAGAGAGCTTTGTGGGATTTCTGAAATGGGGCTATAATAGACAATCGACTCAACAGTTCACAAGTTATGGCTTTCAGAAGTTGGGCCATCAAGACTTGAGTTTTAATACAAAAGGAAGAGGGATAAAAATACTTAAGGTGGGAAATTGAACTGTTGGATGCCAAAATGGGAAAATTTCACTCCTAGAATATTCTAAGGTGGTTAATTGTGCTACTTATATAGGGAAAAAGAGGGGGCTTTATGGTTAAGTTCCAACAGTGTATATTGTGGCTTTGTCTTGCAAATTATTGTAATGAAAATGCCCACGTGGCTATAACAAGTTTATTTTTTTACTAAATATTGTAATGTTTGTAGAAACCCTAAATTGGTCAAAGCAAAGTCAAACCAAAATCAAGCAAGGAAAATCAAGAAATTGAAGATCAAAGCATGAATTAATTGAAATCAAAGCTATTGGATTAATTAAATAAAAAGGATCAAGTAATTATTCAATTTATTTTAATCAATTAATTTTATAGTTTAAACCAAATTTAATCTAACCCATTCAAGGGGAGACATGAATAAATTAAATCAATTGTTAAATTCATTTATTCTCACCCACCACAAAAGGACAAAAGTTGAATCAACCAATGAGGTGAGAAAATTTGAATCACATGGATCACGCAAGAGGCTTTTCTATCTCCACCATCCAAATTGCCTTTTCTATCTTGACCATCCATCTTTATCTCTTTGTCCCAACATTTGAAACTAGTATTTGAACTCTTATCCAATCATGGTTACCTCACTCTACCCCCTACCCTTGGGAAAATACTATAAATAGAATGCATTTCTCAATGAAAATCACCACTTTACATTCGTTATCATTTGCATTACCACTATAGTTGATTTTGCATCCATGTTTAGATTAATGTGAGTTCATTTTAGCATTGCTCTTGCATATTTAGCTTTAATTGCATCATAATTCATCATGTTTTAGCATAATTCCACATCATGTAGATTAATTTTCACTCTCATTTTAGAGGTTTTTACTTTAGGAATGATTTATAAATCCGAGAGCATTCATATTTTCCTAACTAGAGAACCATGTGATGCTTATCATTTCTTTAATTTAAATTTCTAATTAGATTCATCTTTCATGTTTTTGAGTTGAACTGATGTAAATAATCCTATGAAGGTATTTCTTACACACAAAATGGTGCCCACCATGGGGCTTGATGCCTTTACTAATATTTCTTGTCAGATTTGAGTGATTTAGGATGCAGATTTGAGATTCGTAGGAGTTTTGGCATCTATACACAAAAGACCAATGCCTATACCATAAAGAAGAGCACCTACACCATACATTGTGATGCCTATGCCATAAAGATCAGTTCCTATTCCATGAAGAACAATTTCTATGCTCAGGAAGTTGACATTTGCTTAGTGTTTCAGCTCCTCCGCAACATATTCTGGCGCCTATTTACTATCTTTCAATGCCTATGAACTAAATTGTAGTGCTGATGCATTGAATTTTAGCTCATATGCATGCTATTTTAGCTCCTATGAAACTTCTCTGTGTTCTTCTACAAGTTCTTTTAGCTCCTATACAATATTCTATGACGCCTATACATTTTGATTGAAATTTTGTAAATCTTTGATCTAATATCATTTAAAATAATTTGTAGATGGCTTAACATAGGAAAGGAAGAGTCTTGCTACCCAAATTCCTGGTTATTGTAAGAGTAAAGAGAACAAGAAAACAAGTAGGAGGTGGAATGAGGCAAAAGCTTCCTTTAGATCCAAAAGCATACTACAAGAAAGGATACTCATGCACCATTATTGGAGAATAATTGATCTTTAAAAACATTTCTTTAATTTTCCATATAGTCCTTTGAATAATTCTCCTTTTGATGCTCCTATTTGAATTTGATCATTCCATTTTAGGATAATTTGAGCATTTAGCTTTGGATTTTGATTTTCCTAACATTGTGTGGGAAGTGTGTTGGACTAACATGTGTGAAGGGGATGTAAAGAAGAAGGAGCTATAGCTTTGGTAAGTGAAATTGAAAACATAAAACCTAAAAAAATGTGCCTAGCCTTTTCTAGATTTGAACAAGGTAACCCCAATCCTTTTTTATTTGCTTAAATTGTGGCTTATCAATTTCCAAATCTAGCCTAATTTAGAAGTAAATTGGAATCCTAAGTAAGGCATAAGGGATATGCTCTTCACCTTTTGGTGAATCAAACTCCTAGAAGTGATAAACTTGAGATGAAGAGGAGATAGGAAATGAACAAACACTAAATTGAAGCCTTCATGTTTGTGAATAAAAGCATTAGGCCTATCCTCTTCACTTTTATAGTGTATCAAAATGCCAAAAGTGCTTAACTTCCTTTAGATTAAAATAATTGTGAAAGAACATTGTTAATTATGTTTGGAGGTGAAAAGTAGTAGAGATATGCTCTTACCCTTCTTAGGGTAATCAAAATCCGAGAGCTACTTGTTTATTTCAATTTCATTATTTTCATGAACATGATAGAGCTTTATTTGGCCTGCCTCCCAAGAGCTTTAATATAGCCGGTGAGAGGGACGACACAAAGTGGGAACAAGGTGAAGCCAACCTATTCCACCCACTATAAATGAAGATCTTGTTTAAGTTGAAAATATTAGAGGGAAAAAATATTAAATTCCTGGACTTGTAGGGCTATAGGCATCAATCATGCGTGCATGCCTATGTGTTCCTTACATGACTCATTCGATATTTTTTTTGGAACCCAAATTAAATCCCAGTTACATTAGAAATATTACCTTTATAGGACACATTGAACCAAATGGACCTTAGGTAGCTTGTTTGGATTGATTTCATTGTGAAAAGATTCATGGAAATGATCTTGAACATACACTTTGTGTTAGCTAAAGGGTTGAAAAACAAGTTTACTTGTGTTTTCTGTGTTTGATGATCAAGTATATCAGAAGGGAACATCCATTGAAGATCCTAATTCAACTTGAAATCCTTAAGAAGCAACAATTTGCCAAAATTTTCACCAGTTTAGCTTATACCCAATAGATCATCCCCCGTGAGATATCTATGGTGCCTATACACATTCTTTCAAGGCCTCTGCACCATGAAATAGTGCATGTGCCTCATTCTTCATTGCCTATACATAAAAACACTAAAACATAGGATATTTCTAGTCTCTTATAGACAAGAAAAGTTATATTTCTAAGTACCCATTTGAGAGTTTGCATTGAATTAGTGAAAAAATATATGAAATTCCACATCTCTATAATTGTTGAACAAATTGAGGCACTTACAATACATTTCAAATTCATTCAATCTCGGTGCAAATTGGTCAAAAGTTTCTCATTTTATTCAAAAGGACTCACTTTCAAAGGTCCTAATCCCTTTTAATGCTAGTGTGGATGAGGTCACATCACATCAAATTATCTTGGCAAGAGGATGAAAGTATAATAAGGCAAGAGATACCTTATTTAGAAAAAATGCCTTATCTACCATTTCCAAAAGAAGAAGAAGAAGAAGAATAGGAAAAAATGGAATATAAATATGGATATGAAGATCCCAATGGTATTAACAATGCAAATGAAGCCAATAATTCCAATAATAACAACCGTGATATTAATACTAATGGTGGAAATGACAACGAAAACAACAACATAAACAATGGTAGAGGAAACAATGGAAACAATGATGGAGGAAATAGTGGTAACAATGGAGGAAATAAAAATCACCTAGATGAAGAGGAAAAAAAAGAAGAGTAAATGAAGCTTCTCAAAATCCCTTCTTCATGAAAGTTATGGAGAAACTCCTCGAAAGGGATAAAGAGAGATATTTCTTTAGCCTACCTCAATTAGGAGTAAAAATTCCTCATGATTATGATGTGTCAACTCTAGAGAAGGATGAGGAAGAGGAGAATCTAATGGCGGTGATGAATAAAAAATTTAAGATGTTCCAAATACAATTGGACAACATGAAGAAGACGGTGGCTCCAAAACTATTCTCAATCAAATCCATATGCCCATTTCTATTTGATAAGAGTCTAATTATGGTACCATTCCCTCCAAATGTGGTCTTTCAAAAATATGATAAGTATATGGGAACATATGATGCACAAGATCATTTAAGGGAATTTTGTGCACTAAGCCTATAATTTATGCACGACACCACTTATTTAATGAGGTTATTCCCTAGAAGTCTCGAAGGGTAGGAAACATAGTGGTTTTCGAAATTACCCCTGGGTATCAAAACGTTTGAAGAGTTAGTTTCAAAATTTGTTAATCATTATTCTTATAATATCAAACATGAGGTCACTATGTTAACCTTATGTAATACTAAGTAATAAGAGGGTGAAGCTTTTTTGAAATTTTTACAAAGATGGAGAGCGATTTTTTCTCATTATCCTAGAAGCATACCCGAGAAAGAAAAAATGGAGATTTTCATGAACAATTTGAATACAATTATGAATTACCGATTACAATTTCAATGTCCACCCACTTTTGAGAAGATCATTTAAAGTTGGATTACAACAAAGGAAGTTTTTTTAAAAAGTGGAGAACTAAAATCTTACAAGGAAAATAAGGGTTTCTCTAATAACCATAACAATTTCAACAACAACAAGGCTTCAGACAAAAACAATGAGAAACCTATATTTTGGTTAAAGAACACCAATAAAAACCTTGTTAATGATGGAGTTGGATAGGCAAACAATATTATTGCTACTCCATTAAATCTTTCAAGGGGATCTAATCAAGATAACAATGTTAATCAAACATCAAAGACCCCTTTCAACAACTATAATATTTCAAACAATCAATAAATTAATAAATCAAGACCTTTATTTAATCCAAAATAGAGGAAGTTGAAACCCTTGGGTGAACCTCTCAAAAGTGTATTAAGGACTCTCATTGCCACAAGATCATTGTATTACTTGAGGAAAAACCTTATGAACCACAAGTTAAACCCTCCTGGTGGAATGATGCCATCATTGTGAATATCATAGAAACAAAGGGCACAAAACAAATGGATGCATGAGATTGAAGAACATGGTTCAAGATTTAATAGATAATGGGGTGATTAATGTGGAGGGACTATTGGAAGTATTACATGGGAAAGAAATAACCGAGAGGAGGGGGGGGGGGGGGAATCANACATGGGAAAGAAATAACCGAGAGGAGGGGGGGGGGGGTGAATCAGATCTACAAAATTTTTATACCTCTAAAAAAAATTGATTCAATCATGTATTCATAAACATAAACTGAAATGTTGTAATAGATCTAACATTTAATCATATCCATAATGAACATGTAACACAAATATTTGGTAACCTAGAAACCCTTGAAGGTAAAATTGGGGTGGGGATGACACCCAAAAATCTTCACTACTACACTTATAAAGTGTGCCTGTTAGGGATACAAAGTTTGATCACTTTTGATGATCTACCCTATGAGGGGTCTGCCTTGTTAAGAGCTTATAGACTTATACAAGCTACCTTGTTAAAGGATTTAAAATTTACAACTAAGTAAGCACTCTGTTAAGAGATTTACAAAGGTCTGTTATGACCACTTTGTTAAGATATTTACCCTGATTCACTTACTAGAATGTATCAGTACCTGATCCTTCGGTCTGCACTACAAATTCTGATAAAAAATCTCCTCTTTCCAACTCTTAACTGATCTCTCAATCTGATATATCTCTATTCTTCTCTTCACTTCTCTTCTCAGTCACTTTGTCTTGTTTAATGCTTCAGATATGCAAAACATTCATATACACTTGATCTCTTCTCTTCACTTCTACATCCACACACATAAGCATTCTCAGATTAGGGTTTGAAGTATCCCATATATAGATCAGTGATGAAACATCCAAATCAAGATCAATGATCTAGATTCATCACATTTTGTCACTTAGGCATCCCTAATTTTGATTGGCTACATGGCTTGCATAGGGATTCATGATCAAAAAAATAATGCTTGATTAATGCATTAAATATCTATGAATGAGCATTAAATTATTTATAGAGTCATCTAAAATGGTTTATCTAGATGTTTGTGCCATTCCAAACACATATATCAAAACTATCTTACTTGGCATAAGTAAACTCTAGTTCTTGATCAATACTATCTTGATTGACATATCCATATGCTGTAACTTGACACTAACTCTTCTATGCAACTCAAAAATCATTCTTATTGGCATCTATTGAGTACTCGGTGACCACTAAATTTTCTTGGCAGTAACTACTACTTGGTCTCAACCTTAGTGGCATGGCTCGGTCGCAGTGATGACCGACCAACATGCCTTATTTATGACTAAGTGTTTGACACTAATAGAAAACAAAACTTCGATATCATTAATCTGCCCCTTTGACATTAGTGGAAAAAAAACTTTTTCATGACTCTTCAATCCTTTAAAAAAATAGTACTCAAGTATATTTAGAACTCCCCCTAGGATTCTGACTCGGTCTTCATAAAGACTTCACTACATATACAACATATGTACATAATTCCAAAAAAAATGTTATACCTTATAACTTATTTTCCTTTATTTTCCCTTTGATGACATTCATTGCTTTTCCCCCTTGTTTTTTTCACTCTTGTCTACTGGGGTTGTAGGGGTTAGACCCTACTTGTCCAAAAATAGTTTATGAATTTGTACGATCATCCCCATTGCATATCCCAACTGGTTCTGAAAGATTCCAAAACTTGTAATTTGATTTCTATCTTGGTAGATAGATCAATCAAACTCTGCAATATTTAGAGGCGAATCTTTATGTGCTAATTCCTTTGCTTCTTTCACCTCTTTTTGCATGACCTCCAAATGAGGTATCAACATAGTCTAAATATAAATCAATTTTTCCCTTATTATGCCATCATTAGCCATGAGATCAACTAATCTCCCTTGGGAATGTGTCAACCTATTAAAATGAATAGAGTTGGAACTTGCATCCATGCTCAGTGAATGTCCTCTTGACTTCAAATCCAATTTTAGCTTCTCAATAAGCTGTTGATTCTCCTTTTTAAAGAATTCTGTATCACAAATTTGTTTGTACAAAGAAAGAACATTTTCTACAACTTATTATAGGTTTCTTACCAGATCAAAAAGTGCAACCTACTTCTCAGTAAGCTTTGTTGCAACTTTCTCAAGTACTTTGGTCTCAAACTTTCTCTCAGATCGTTGCATAAGCTTATCATTTGCATCAATATCATCATTGTTCACCTTTTGGATAATATGAACCAATTTTTCTCATATAGGGCCCTTCTCATTTAGAGCTTGAAACTCAAATGCATCAAAAAATATATCTTCACCTCATGTAATACCTTCTTAAGTTGATGTTCCCTTTTCAATTCCTCTTGCCTTCTCTTCTTGTTTAATAAATCCTGCACAATTAGCATTTTCTCATAAGATAAGTTATCAGTATCCCATTTTGGAATCACTATAACTTCATCAAGTTTCATTTAAGTGATCAGAGACTTGTCCCTTTTCTTCTTATGTGACTTCTTCTTCTTGGTCTTTGGTGAGCTGCTTTTCGGTCTCTGTTCGGCTTTCAACATTCTAGTATCACCACTAATTGGAACTAACTCCTTCTGAGTAATAATTACCTTCTTTTAAGGTGTATCAACACTCTTTATCTCAATGTGTACAAGAGGTGTGACATTAGGTAATTGTACTAATGCTTGAATAGCCTCTTTCTCCTTAGGTTCATATTTATCCTCGGTCTCTAGAATCATAGTCTCCTCTGTGTCTCCTTCATGTGGTTTAGAGATATCTGATGCAAAATTTTTTGCTTGATTTTATTTTCTCTTATCTCCTTCTTCATTTAATTCAAGGTTTGCCTTGGTTGGTGAATCTAGAATTGTGATTGTTTCTTTACCCTGTTCCTTAAAATTCAAACCTTGTGTAACCTCATCAGTTGTTAAATCCTCAATTTGTTCATCCTCAACCTTATTCTTCATCTCATCCTCAACATTATCATTCATTTCATCTTCAACATTATTAGGCTCATCAATATCTTATTTATTGTCAAGCTCAACTTGTTTTTATGTGCCTTCATCTTTGTTCTTGTCCACTATCAATCCAAAAACAATCTTCCATATTCTTTGGCTTTGCTGCACAACTCCTTCAACATCATTTTTCAGTATAGAATAAGATCTCAATTTAGGAATGAATCTATTCCTATATTGGTCCATGAATTTATATTTTTTCTTCTTTGTCAACTCAGGTATAATTTGAGCTAATGCTCATCTGATATGAATTTCTGTCATAATGACATGCTGCCATCTCTCAGAAATCTTAATTGATTGTTCATTAGGGACTAGATTCTGAATCTCTAATGGTGTCATTTTCTATGAAACTAACATGTCCATCATTTCTTCTTCTATCTTTTCATTATCAATTTTACTTAACTTTTGAAACTTAATAAAATTGAATCCAGACAAACCCGCTGAACTCTTGATGTTGTGAAAAATCTCATCAACATTAGCAGGATGTTTGTGCGTAGAAACTTTGAGTTTGTTGATGTCCTCTATTTTTGTCGATTCTACATCTTCTTCATCTTTTCCCAAAATGTATTTCCTTCTTGACTTCCTCTTAGGGTTAATGTTTGACTTAGCTTCAGTTTGAATTTGTTTCCTTTTCCCTGATCTCTCCCCTTCAACATTATTTACTAATGTTTTCTTTGGTGGCTCGGCTGATATTGTAATTGTAGATGCCCTGGTTCTCGGTCTAGATGTGGTAGGAGGAGTATATTTCTGCTATGAACTCCTCTTCTTGGTTGTCTTGGCAACCATCACTTTGTTACCCTTCTTGTTCACTTCCACATCTTCATCTTCACTTTCTTCAGAGTCACTAGATTGGTCCTCACATTGACCTTGTGTGATCTATACTAGTGAATCTTCCTCTTCTTCTTCTCCTAACATCTTCTCAAGATTCTTCACTATTTTATTTCTCTTCCTTTCCATGGTTGCAGCCTTCAAATTCGTGGTTATCTTTGATTTTTCTTCTTCATATTTTCCAAAAGTATTAGCATTTCTATCAACTTCCTCCGCAAGTAAAGATGTGATTACTGCAAATGTCTCATCTATATTTACTTCATAAGGTAATGGCCTTAGCCATGCTACCCTAGGTACTAAAAATTGTACATAAGTGAAATCAGTATTAGATAGAAAGAAAACATCATCATAATGCTTCTCTACTAGTGATATAGGGATTCTACTTCTTAATCTTATCTTTTTCTTAAACTCAACAAAGTAATTACCCATGACATTGTCAAAATTCTCTCCTAACTACTGTATGAACTTATTAATTTGTACTATTAAAGGTCGGTCCTTACTCCATACTACATCTCCTATGGTAGGAAAAGTATTATGAACATAGAAAATATACAAACTAGTAAGGATCCAAACTTACACATAGAGTTATTTTCCTTCCTAATTGATGATAGGTTCTCGACAAGTTGAGTCATCTGTAGCTCAATAAGATCATAAGTATGATCCCTTTTCACTATCTTCCATGCATAATCAGTCACAATACATGAGACACTATCCAATCTACTTGATTGATAAAACTTGTGTGCAATCACTCTAACCTCGAAGTCAATTTTAGTATCTATGATGGTTGAAATCGTCATTCCTCTCTTGTTCCACTCGGCTAAAGTGTTCTTGTTGGAAAGTAGTACATTTCTGAAGTGATATGTTACACTTGAGGGTTGTCATTTATGACAACACATATGGAATGATGATCACTTGAATTTGTTTATAGTTTTGGATATACATATAGCAAAATGACTAAGTACAGTAATCAGTAATACAAAGTATAGAGATATAGCTTTGGACAGAGAAGACAATAGATGATGCATGGGGACATAAGAGCTTAGAGGAAGATATTTTGGAGTATGTATGACCTTCTGGTATGGTCTCTTTATTTTTTGTGATGATCATAGAGAGTTACAGTATTTTTAAGTCATGCGAAGACAAATGAACAAAGATATAGAGCAGGTGAACAATCATGATGATTGAGGGAGTATTTCATGGAATTCTAGCGTGATAAGTTGGATTGTAATTTTGGATTACCTATTCTTTGGTAGCATAAGGTTGCCAACTTTGTATTTACTCTTTGAGTATATATTAATTCTATTTTGTAATGTATTAGAGAGTTGACTGAATGATGTAATATATATATATACATATATATATATATATACATATATATATACATACATACATATATATATATATATATATATATATATATATATATATATATATATATGAAGATATTTTTGTACAAAAAAGTGTAAGCAATGAGATGATATGAAGTAGATGGAATGTATGGACGCATTATGATGTGAGACAAATGCGAGCCACAACTGGAACTATATAAGCATAGCTGATGCTTGTAATGTTCACTACTGAGAATTGATTATAAAAGAATTATTTCTGATTGTAAGAGCAATGTGCTTAGTATACCTTTAACAGGGTTTTGTACTCCCCTAACATGGAAGTGTACTAATGTAATATTCAGCTCCTAACTAGGCTAGGTCTCCTAAAAGGGACACTATACTTTTAGTGCATATTTGTGGGTACCATCCCCACTGGGGTTTTCCCTTGGCTAGTGTTTCCTCGACAATAATTCATGGTGTTATGAGTTATGTGTTGTGTGCTTATGTTCTTTTCATTTCAGTAATTACATGGTTAAGTTGGAACTATTAAGTTCATGTTTAAAGTGCTTTAATACTGATTCACCCCCGCTTCAGTATTACTTAATCCTAACAGTTCTTCTCAATGTATTCCTTAATCTGACAATGCATAGTACATTTTCCTTGCACAATAGGGTAACCAATAACTCGGTGGATGATATATTTAGTGATCTTTACTAGTCTATTCTCTAGCCATATATTCATATCATATATTCTACTTAGCACAATCTTGATCCATTCGATTTTGAAGTCATGTGGGAAATCCAGGGCACAAACTAACCCTTTGTCGGCAATGTGATGATGATCAACCTTCAAAGCTCCATTTTCAGATAGTTTATTGTAGGCTTCCCTCAACTCAAAATGTCTAACTTCTTCAATTTTACACATGTAACATGCTCTTCCATCATGGATCATAAGAAATTTAGGCAGGATCGATGACATGGCTCTTGTAAGAGCTCCCTTCACTACAGTCTCAGGAACTACTAAAAAAATGGGTGGTGCACAAGTGTCACTCCTGACCAACTAAACATTCATCATTTCCTTGTCTTGTCTCTGCACGCCAACATATGAACTAGCTTCCATTTCTACAAATTAGGGTTTGAGAAAAAAAATCTAGGTAACACAACAACAATGGATCTTCAACCTTTCTCAATACTTGCCTATGATACACAGGTGGAATCTTTTCAAACTTTTCTCAAGTTTCTCTTGAATCACCTTATAAATTCTCTACAAACTCTAATCACTTTGTGAAGTGAAAAATGAATGGCTAAATCCATTATATACCCTCAAACGTTCAAATTAGGTCTTCAATAAATGCTTCTTATAGTGGTAGGTGGATAACATATGTCCTCAATCCTTGAATAAATAGCTTGGTTAACTCATTCCGTTAGTTGGTTAGAACAGTGACTCGGTCACTACTGACACTCGGTCAACATGTCAGCTCGATCGATATGGGGGCTTGGCATACACTAATACTGATGCTTGGCATCAATTATGAATATCAATTATTTGCTCGGTTCTTGTTTGAGATCTCTCCTAATGCATCGTATCTTATGTAGATATGGACTTTAATACATCTTATGTTAGGAACTGGTGTAAAATATAGCATTTGAGAAAATATTTCCTTACATACCTTTCTTCTTTAATCAAAAGTAGTGTAATCACCTGATCCATTGGATTGGGTGATCTTGGTTTCACATGATCTACTTCTGCTCGTTTCTTCTTTCTTTATCCATGTCAGATTCATCTGATTCATTATCTACTTAATAATAGGTGCTGGAGATTTGGTCTTGTAGTCTCTCTTGGTATGACTGATCTTGTGACAACTATAATAGACCAAAATTCCATTCATCCAACTCTTGGATTTACCTCTAAAGTGTCTCATTATACAATTTTCTGCAACATGACCAAATTCACCACAATAGTGACAACTATGTCTTGTATTGTAATCCAAAATAAATGTGCTACCTTTGCTCGGTGCATTGCCTTGTTTCTTGGATGTCCATTTGGATTTTGCATTGGATCTACAATCTTGGGTTCTATGACAAAACTTATGGCAATTGTAATAATGTCCTTGGAATCTAGGTGAAGTAGGTGTATTTCTAGTCTTTGACCTACATTCATGTGCCTCATGTCCATGCTTTTTATAGTTAAAGCAATATCCATTAAATTTGGGTTTAGGATTGGAATTACCACTCTTGCTTCAGAAAATGTTTGCTGTGTGACCTGGTTTCCCACAATGATGACATGTAGTTTTGCTATTCTTTAGCTTTGCATTCCTCTGTTCTCCACTGTTTGATGATTCTCCTTCTCCAGTGGGAGATTGGTGCTTGGTATGTCCAAGTCTAGAGGTGTCATTATTCCTCATTGGTGATCTAATTAGTTCCTGAAAGTATCTCAAGGCTTCATTTGGTTTTTTTATTCTTTCAATGAGTTCTATTTCAGATCTTAGCTAATTTTTTAGTTGAGTGTTCTCAGATCTCAGATATGTAATTTCATTGTCTTTTCTGTTTATCTCTTGATTTGAAAATAAAAGTTGGTTGAACATGTCCAACTGATTTTTTGTGAGCTTCTACACATCACTTGCCCCTTCATCAAGTCGAGTAGCCATCTATCTCTTGTCTTCTTCTTCCATTGTCTTGTCTTCCTCAGTTTTCCTCCTCTGATCAATCACCTCACATAATGTTATTGATTGAGTTTACTGTTCTATCTTTAGACTTTAGACTCATTCTTTCAGTGTGTTATTCTTCTCCAATAGATCTTCAATTTCTGCGTTAATTTCATTGGAATCTTCATTCTCAAATAGACCTTCAATGTCTTCTTCTTTATATGAAGTGTCATTCAGAGTTGCCAATTATTTCCTAGCTTTTAAGGATTTCCTTAGTTCTTCTCTTGCTATCTCAAGCTACTGCAATTCTAGTTGGATGTAAATATTCTAATTCTCAATGACCTTTCCCAACTTATAAACCTCCATTTCCAAGATATTAAATCTCAAGTGGTTAGATTTCTTCTAAGAGAACAATGCTCTGATACCAATTGTTGGAAGTCTAATATGTGAAAGAAATAACTGAGAGGGGGGGCATGGTGAATCAGATCTACAAAAAATTTACAATTCTAAAACAAATTTATTCACCTCCCTCTCATTTATTTCTTTCCCATATTAGAATTCCAACGGGGACCTCAAAATAATGAAGATCATACGACATTCAAAACTCCTTTCTTCAATCACAAAAATGGTGAATCTTCAAAATCTAACCAAAACAACAAAAGGAGTAATGAAAAGGTTAGTTTTTCCCATACCTATTACAATGTTATCAATTCCTTATCAGGATATGAAAATATAATTAATGTCATTGTGGTTAAGGAAAAACCATCAAATCAAGCTTCCAATGTTGTGACTAGGGGGCAAGCTTCAAATATAACATTGCAAGGGATCACCCCTAAAACCACTTGGCTTAATCAATCATCTTCTTCTTTGGAAAATAAAAACCTTGCAGACCATCTCCAAAAGACACCGACACAGATATCCATTTTGGAATTGTTAAAACTTTCACAAAACCACAAAGAAATATTGGAAAAGGCTCTTGTTGAGACTACTGTTCCTGATAACTTGGATGTTGATAGATTCCAAAACATGGTTGGACATCTTATTGTGCCTCATTTCATATATTTTTACAAACAAGATGATATGTCCATAAATCATCCCCAAAATATTCCATTGCATATAGAAATTTTGATACATAAGCATCATGTCAAAAGAGTCTTAATTGATGGTGATTCCGGTTTAAACATTTGAACCTTAAGTCTTGTAAAATTTGTAGGGTTTTCTTAAGATGTTGATCCAAAAAGAAAGATTACTATAAAAGATTATGATGATGAGGAAATATTGTCCAAAGGAATGGTTGTTTTACCCATTAGAGTTAGTTGATTTAAAAAAGACAGTCTGTCAAGTCCTTGATATAAAGTTGACATATAACATCTTGTTAGGGAGACCAAGGATTCATGAAATGTAGGCCGTGCCTTTGACCTATCATCAATGTATAAAATTTCCATACATGGGTGAAGAGATCACTATAAGTGGATACTTAAAACCCTTTCAATATTGTAACAATGTTAAACCCTTGAATGAGTCATTTATTCCACATAACAGTGAAGGGCCTACATCAAGCATTCTCAAAGAAGAAACTTAGGGAAAGGTTCCTAGTTTGAGTTTAATTATCAACTCAAATCAAGAAAAAAACTAATTTACCTTCTTAGACTAAGGGAAAAGAGAAGGTTAGGATTTTAGTTTTTCAAGATGAAGACATAAGGAATACCATCTCAAGTGTTTCAAATCAGGATGAGAAAAATTCAATATCCTCTAAGTTTGAAAAGGAAATAGCCAAAGAAATGCATTACCAAAAGATGGAAAAATTGATGAATAACTTTTAAAAGCAATGTAAAATCAAACAAAAAGGGGTAGGAGAATACTCTGTGTCACTATTTGACTTACCTATTTCCCCTAAATCATATGGAAAGCCATCTAGTTCTCAGCTATCTAAAACATACAACACACATTTTGTAAGAGATAGTGATTTCCCATCCATGGAAGTAGATGATGATGAGGTCTTGAAATAGCTTTAAAAAGATGAGGAAACCTCAAGTATAAATCACACATCATGTTCAAATGAAGAAAGGGTTCAAAATATCAGCATTCAGACACACCAATATGGTAAAGGTTATCAAATTATGCAAAAAATGGGTTACAAAGGAAGAGGACCTTTAGGAAAAATAAACAAAGGGGTTTTAGAACTTATACAACCCCCTTGGAGGTCTAGTGATAAATTTTATGGAATAGGATATCAGGAGAGGGGTAATGGTCAAAAGAATTCGAATAAACCATATGCACACATTAACATGTTGGATTCAGAAAGTGAGGATGATTCAAATAAATATGAATGGGATTCATTATCCAAGGCCTCTTGTCATGACAAGGAGGTGGATGTGATTCATACATATGCTCCTATATCTAGTGTGAGTAAAGAATCAAGTTCAGATCATGGATCAAGTTCCAACCAAGGACCTATTATTCATCAAGAATAAGATTTAAGGAAAGAATCAAATGAAACTCACTGCGTAGGTGAACCATGGATACCTTCATGTATAGGAGAATCTAATGTTAGGTTTAACACACAAGATATTTATCCTCAAGAAACCTAATAGGAATCGAGTGAGGAGAGTTTTGATCCAAGTTCTATGGAACATCTTGAGCAAGCACATGTGATAGACTTAAATGATACAATGTATGAAACTCATAATGAATTCATGTCCTTAAACCCTATGGATTTGAAATTAACTAATGAACCCTTGTCCCTTATGCATCATGAACTAATTGATTGAGATTTGATTGAGCCAAGTGACATACCCTCCTTTCCAAATTACAATTGGTTGGCCTTGTACCTAAATATGGTTAAGCCCTCTTCCATTAATGAATTCTATCAAAGAGGAACAAACGAGGAAAGTGTCCAATCTATTAGTCTTAAAATAAAAGGAAATAATAAAGAAAAAATTAAATGGTCTAGTGGTGAAAACCACAATGTGGTGGTACTCGACCTAGAAAAAGTAAAAATAAAAGACATTTCTGAAGGTGAAAACCCAACTATGGCACCTAAGAAAGAGAGATTGGACAATTTACTAGAGAAATATGAGGAAATATCTCCTATATTAATTGAACCCACAAAAAACATGAACATAGACACAAAATTAGAGGCCAAGATCATAAACCTTGCAGCGTCATTGACTCTAGAAGAAAGATAAGAATTCATCAAACTCTTTAAGGAAAGAAAAGTAATTTTTTCATAGCCCTATGCCAATATGCAATGGATAGATCCAAATTTTTATCATGCATCATTTAAATATAAAATCAAGAGCTAAGCCAGTGAAACAAAAATTAAGGAAAATGCATCCTCATATCACATTACTAGTAAAAGTTGAATTGGAGAAATTGTTAAAGGCAGGTTTCATAAGAGTTATTGCATATGCTTAATGGATTTCCACCATTGTACCAATCTCCAAACATGACAAATCAATTAGAGTGTGTATAGACTTCATAGATCTTAATTTAGCATGTCCTAAAGATGACTTTCCACTACCAAGAATTGATGCTATAGTTGATTTAACAATAGGGCATTATATGTTTTCCCTCATGGATGGATTTAGTGGGTACAATAAAATTAAGACAACTCCTAAGGATCAAGCTAAGATGAATTTTACATGTTCTTGGGGTCGTACTTTTTTTTGGAATGTCATGCCCTTCGGTCTTAAAAATGCTGGAGCAACTTATCAAAGGGACATGACCACAATTTTACATGATATGATGCAAAAGTTCCTAGAAGACTATGTTGATGATATCTTAGCTAAATATCATACAAGAAAATAACACTTAATAATTTTGGAAAAGATCTTTACAAGATTAGAGAAATTCAAAGTGTTATTAAATCCTAAAAAGTGTGCATTTGGTGTATAATCTAGAAAATTACTTGGCTACATAGTATCTATAAAAGGAATAGAGGTAGACCTCGAAAAGATTTAGGAAATAATGGAAATGGAGGCACCAAGAAATATAAGGCAAATGAGATCACTTCAAAGAAGGATACAATAAATAAGATGATTCATCTCTCAATTGGTTGAGAAATGCTATTCTTGTACTCAACTGCTTCACAAGGATCCAATTTTCAAGTGGGATAATCACTGTGATGAAGCATTCACACTCTTGAAGAAATATTTGATGAATCCACCCATATTGATGCCACCCATCAAGGAAAATCCCTTACTCCTAGACATTTCAGAAACAAATCACTTAGGTGTTTTATTGGATCAAGAGGATGAAAATGGAAAAGAAAAGTCAATCTATTACCTTAGTAGGACCTTGGTTAAGTATGAGCAAGATTTCAGTTTTATTGAAAGGGAATTCCTAGTAGTAGTGTTTGCTTCACAAAAAATATGTCACTACATGTTAGCACATAAGATTAAGCTCATATATAAGTGATTACATGTAACTGATTGAATGTTTGAAGATGTTAAGTTGATCACCGAAATGCATAAAGATAATGTAAGACATTAAATCAGTTAATGGATTGTATTTTCATTGATGTCAAATTGATATAATCTAATCAGTTATAATCAAAGTGTCAAAGAATTCAGAGAATCAAAGAGATAAAGATTATGCTTTTAGTAATTCATAAAAGACAAGCATTCACTATGTGACTTCAAACACTGATAGCTAGTGGAACCCGATTGGACAAAGATCACCGAAAGTCAAGTCACAGTGATTCCTGAGAAAGAACATTGACGAGCATTACCAAAGAGTAGAATCACAAGCATACTTGATAGCCAGAATCATAGTGTAATCTAACGGACAAACATGCTCAAAGGATAGACAAACCCGATGGAAACAACCCCAATGGAGAAGCCCGAGGAGAACTAGAGTGTTGACCGAAGCTAAGAAAGAGTTAAAACACCAAAGTTAACTGGAGTTCAGAAATGAAAAAATATCTAGCTGGTAGAGCTAAATATAGACTTAACTGGTAGTTATCATTATTTTCATCAACAAGATAAAGCCAGAGATAAGTAAAGGATTTTAAGCTATTTTGTCCAGTTGGAAAGAAGATCTCTACAAGATAAAACAAGAGTTTTTCTTTAAATCAAATTGGCTAAGATTGCGGATCACGCCAAGATCAAGAAAATCAAAAACCTAGAAACGGTGATATCATATCTACAAAGATACAACTTAAATCGTTACAAATTAAGGGGAGTGAATGAAAAAGAGGATGCTAAAGAGAAACCAATGAAGAATAACTTCATACAGTCTTGATCAATCAAGTTGAGGAAAGAGCTAAATATTTCTGCAGACACTGAGAAATGAAGAATAGCATCATCGAGCAGAACAAAAGTGGAACAAAGGTATTGAAAAGATTGGTTTTATGAGCTTGAAATAGATCTGAAAATTTGCAAGTATAAGTAGTATATGTGAACAAATCATACTATTTTAGTTTAACCATTGATTCAGAAAGTCTCTTAACCGAGCAGGATTTAAATATCCTTTCTATATTGAGATACATCCCAAGGAGTATCAAAAAGTTTGAACACGAAGATAGCATGAGATGCCAAATACCATTTGACAAACCAGAAGAGTTTGGACAAGGAAGGTAGCATAGAAATTCCCAATATCAAGTGAAAAACTAATCTTTTAAATCCTCTAACAAGGTCACACCTAACAGTGTGTTTGTAACCTTTAACAAGGTTGGCTCTTCACCGAGCTCACTTCAAAAGAGTGAAAATTTTGGGTTACTGGTCCCAAGTGGTTTTTCCCTTAACAAGGTTTCCACGTTAAAAACCAATGTGTCAATGTGTTTATGAGTCATTACTTTAGTGTTTTGCATTACACATATCTAATCTAGATTGATCAGTATAATCTAAGTAATTTACTATTTTTCAGTAAATTGAAAGACTACTATCTGGTAAAAATACAAAATTAGGTTTAACAAAGCATTCCAAGCAGTAGTAATTTAATAAGTATATTTGAAGGAATTCATCTTATAGGACTGAAGATAATCAGAGGCTTAATATTGTGGTACTAAGTTTTTGGGTTGATTAATTGGAATATATTTGAGGCCACTGATGCACCCCCCCTCTTAGTTATTACTAACAATTGGTATCAAAGCTTGTGTTCTTAGAAAGGGAGTTTAACAGCTCAAGCAAAAGATCACAAGATGAATAGACGAGATGTGCCCGAGTTGAACAAAGACAACTTTGCATCATGGAAAAGTAGAATAAGACTCCACCTATCAGGTATTGGAAATGATGTTGTTCAATACTTAGATACTGAATATGTGTTGCCTACAGGACCTCATGCTCTTGAGAAATTGAGAGAAAAGCATGAGCACAATTGCATGATGATAGAACTTGCATCATCACTCTCCGATGTTGAGTTTGAAGATGTCAAAACCTGCACCTCTACAAAGAAAATGTGGGATAAGTTGAAGTTGGTACATGGAGGAGATGCTAATGTACTAAGAGCCAAGGAAGAAAGCCTAAGAGGGAGGTTTGATGACCTAAGGATGCAAGAAGGAGAAAATATCACTCAGTATAGCTGCAGAATCAAAGAGGTAGTCAATTCTATCTAAGGAGTTGGAGATGTACTTGAAGAGGAGACAGTGGTAAGTAAAATATTAAGAACCTTATTGCCTGTATATTCTATTAGAGTTTCTTCTATTCAAGCAATGAGAGAAGTTGCAAACAATACAGTTACTCTAGATAGTCAGATTGGTAGACTGATTTTATTTGAGATGAATAATTTTGATAATAGTGTCTTACCATCTATAGAATCTGCATTCAAATCTTCTTTAAAGATAAGTAACTCAAGTCATAGACATGCTATTAGAAATGATAGTGAAAGTGATAATGATGATCAATAACTTGATGAGATTGAAGCACTAATGGAAAGATGATTGTAGGGAGGCAAAAGTAGATACAAAGGTAAATTACAACTTGTATGTTTCAATTGTAAAGAGGTTAGACACTTTGCTACAAGATGTCCAAATAGAAGAAAAGATGATAGAAGTAATGACAGATCATAGGAGAATAAGTTTGATAGAGGTGATAACAAAGATTACTGAAGAAAATGATAATCTGACAAAAGAGATACCCAAGACTACAAGGAAAAAGGGAAGAAATATTATTACCTAGCTGAGAACAGAGATGATGAAACTAACATCGAATCTAAGGAAGACATTGAGATGGTATTTGTGGCCATGAAGGATGACTCATACATATAAGAAGAAAGGTATGAAACTGCACTCATATCTAAGGTTAGTAAGAATGATGTCTGGATCATAAATAGTGGCTGCACTCACCATATGACTGGTGATAAATAAAAGTTTGAGACTTTTGAATACTATAATGGTGGTTCAGTAAGAATGGGAAATGATACACCTTGTCCAGTTGAAGGTAAAGGAAATATAATGTTGAATAACCTGATCAAATGTGAAAATTATTACTGGGTAAAAGGATTGAATTATAATATTTTAAGTGTTTCACAGCTGAATAATACAGGTCACCGAGTGGCATTTGAAAATAAGAATGCAAAGATCTTCAATGAATCAGGAAGGTTGATCAGAATTGGTGAGTAGACAAAAGGTAACCATTATTTTTTATCTTGATGAAATTAACACCACTTGTTTAATGGCTAGAAACGAAGACATATGGTTGTGGCAAAAAATATTGTGTCATGTGAATTTTGACAATATGATAAAGATTAGCAACAAAAGGAATGTCAGAGGCTTACTGAGCATGACTAAGCCCGAGCATATCATGTGCAAGAATTATCAAAAAAGGTAAGATGAAAAAGTCTATTTTCAAGAGTAAAACCCATACATCTAATGCAATTCTAGAATTAGTCCATATTGATCTATGTGGACCCATGAGGACAAAGAGTTACTATGGAGATAGGTATTTTATTCTCTTTGTTGATGATTATTCTAGAATGATGATAGTTATGTTCTTAAAAGATAAA
This sequence comes from Thuja plicata, assembly GCA_018584345.1. NCBI lineage: Eukaryota > Viridiplantae > Streptophyta > Pinopsida > Cupressales > Cupressaceae > Thuja > Thuja plicata. The sequence goes on along the minus strand of MU226956.1, from coordinate 2,711,959 downwards.
TCAAAGCATTCAAGATGTTTAAATGGTATAAGGCTATGGTAGAAAAAAAAGTGAAAAGAAATTGAAATGCTTAAGGTCAAATAGAGGAGGGGAATTTACTTCAGATGAATTCACTAACTATTGCAATGAGCATGGAATTAAAAGATAGGTTTCTGCACTAAGAGCACCACAACAAAATGGAAATGCTGAGAGGAGAAATTGATCAATTGTTGAGTGTGCAAGAACATTGATCATTGAGAAGAGAATCACTCAAAATTTCTAGAGGGAATGTGTCAGTACTGCTGTATACATATTAAACAGAGTAAAATTGAAGAAGGACACAAAGAAGACACCCTATGAGCTTTGGTATGGTCATTCACCCAATGTAAGTTACTTCAAAATATTTGGTAGTCAATGTTATATTTTGAAGGATGATAGAAATTGAAAAATTGACTTGAAAAGTGAAGAAGGTATCTTTATAGGGTATTCAACCAAAATCAAGGCTTATAAATGTGTTAACAAGTCATCTAACAAGATCAATGAAAGTGAAAATGTGAAAATAGATGAATTTGCAGAAAAAAATGATAAGGAAAGTAGAAGAGAACCAGAGGAATACAACAGGTTTTTTAATACAGAACCTGACACTCTACCTGAGCAATAGTGTATCGCTCCTGAGAAATAGAACATTTCACCCGAGCATCAGGCTACAATTACCGAAAATTAGGAAAATCCTCAAGATGATGTTCCAAGCGATGGAGATCAGAATGAAGGTCAAGAAGATGATCAGAATGATGAACACAGAGCTAAAATGAAACTTTCCAAGTATGTCAGAAGACATCATCCACATAATCAAATCATAGGAGACAAGAAGGCTGGAATGAGAGCAAGAAGTAAGTCACTAAACACTAGATGTTTACTTTGTGATTTTCAGCCTAAATCTGTTAATAATGCACTTGAAAATGAAGAAAGATTATCTCATTATCATAAGGGAGAAAGATTCATTATTGTAAAGGAGAGATTATCTCTTTATAAGGAAGAGATTATACCATTATCCAAAGGGAGAAATTTATTACATATGAAATATCCATCAAACAGAGAGTAGTAACAAAAGGATGAGATTACACACAAAGGGAGAGATGACTCATTACTATCAAAGGAAAAAGAGATTATCAAGAAGAGGAACAACCAAGGTAGAATACATATCAGAATAGAAAAAGAAGCTGCTACATCTATCCAATGAAGGGAATGAAGATTAAAGAAACCACTATGCAAGAAATAAATCAAAGCTATTTTGAGCTTACTGAAAGCTACACATTTGTAATCGTTACAATAGGAAATATTTATGAAACTTTTATATTTCATATTGTATTTATAATAGTATAATATGTCAATGTAGTGTGTTTCCATGAATGCCAAAGGGAGAGATTGATGACATGCAACTAATTGAATGTTTGAAGATGTTAAGTTGATCACCGAAATGCAGAAATATAATGCAAGACATTAAATTAGTTATTGGATTGTATTGTAATTGATGTCAACTTGATATAATCTAATCGGTTATAATCAAAGTGTCAAAGAACTTAGAGAATCAAAGAGATAAATATTATTCTTTCAGTAATACATAAAAGACAAGCATTCACTATGTGACTTCAAACATCGATGGCTAGTGGAACCCGATGGACAAAGATCATCAAAAGTCAAGTCACAGTGATGCCCGAGCAAGAACACCGACAAGCAGAATCACAAGCATACCTGACGACTAGAATCATAGTGTAACCCAATGGAAATACATGCCCAAAGGACATACAACCCCTACAAAGAAGCCTGAGGAGAATTGGAGTGTTGATTGAAGCTAAGAAAGAGTTAAAACACTGAAGTTAACTGGGGTTCAAAAATAACAAAATATCTAGCTGGTAGAGCTAAATATAGACTCAATTGGTAGTTATCATTGTTTTCATCAACAAGATAAAGCCAGAGATAAGTAAAGGATTTAAAGCTATTTTGTCTAGTTGGAAAGAAGATCTCTGTGAGATAAAACAAGAGTTTTTATTTAATTCAAATTGGCTAAGATTGCGGATCATGCAAAGATCAAGAAAATCAAGAACCTAGAAATGATGATATCATATCTGTAAAGAGACAACTTAATTCATTACAAATTAAGGGGAGTGAATGAAAAAGAGGACGCTGAAGAGAAAATGATGAAGAAAAAATTTACATAGTCCTGATCAATCAAGCTGAGGAAAGAGCTAAATATTTCTGCAGGCACCAAGCAACAGAGCATAGCATCACCGAGCAGAACAAAACTGGAACAAAGGTATTGAAAATATGTATTGATCAGAATGGTTTTATGAGCTTACAATAGATCTAAAAATATGCAGGTATAAGTAGTGTATGTGAACATATCATACTATTTTATTTTAACCATTGATTCAGAAAGTCTCTTAACCGAGCAGGATTTAAATATCCTTTCTATATTGAGATACATCCCAAGGAGTATCAAAAATTTTGATCATAAAGATAACATGAGATGCCAGATACCATTTGACAAACCAGAAGAGTTTGGACAAGGAAGGTAGCATAGAAATGCCCGATATCAAGTGACAAACTAATCTTTTAAATCCTCTAACAAGGTCACACCTAACAGCGTGTTTGTAACCTTTAATAGGGTTGGCTCTTCACTGTGCTCACTTTAGAAGAGTGAAAAGTTTGGGTTACCGGTCCCAAGTGGTTTTTCCCTTAACATGGTTTCCATGTTAAAAATCCATGTGTTAATGTGTTTATGATTCATTAGTTTAGTGTTTTGTATTACACATAGATAATCTTGATTGATTGGTATACTCTAAGTAATTTACTATTTTTTAGTAAATCGAAAGACTGCTATTCAGTAAACATACATAATAAGGTTTAACAAAGCATTCTGAGTAGTAGTAATTTAATAAGAATATTTGAAGGTATTCATCTTATAGGACTGAAGAGAACTAGAGGCTTAATATTGTGGTACTCAATTTTTGGGTTGATTAATTGGAATATTTTTGAGGCCACTGATTCACCCCTGCCTCTTAGTTATTACTAACAATAAGATTGACCCTTTAAAGTATCTACTTAGCAGGACAACTCTGACGGGGAGATTGGAAAAATGGGTCATGATGTTAAGTGAGTTTGGCATCAAATAGGTGGATAGAAAAGAAATAAAAGGACAAGTCATAGCTGATTAGTTAATATATTCTCCTCTAATTGATGATTAACCTATTTAGGTGGAATTTTCAGATGCAAAAATCATAAACATTGAGGCTAAAACATGGAAGCTCCACATTGATGGATCCTACACACAATATGTTAGGAATAATAGTCCACAAGACAACTCAAAGGGGGGGGGGGTGAATTAGTTGTGATATAGATTAATAAAATTTAAACTTTGTAAACCAAAACTTCAATGCAAATGATAAGACAGTAAATGCCAACACAATAGCACAACACTTGCTATCGAGGAAACCCTATTAAAGGTAAAACTCCAGTGGGAATTAGTCCCTAAAAATAATGTACCGAGAGAATAGTATCCCTATCAAAATATTTATCTCTGTTAGGAGCTTATTGCAACATTATAGTACATAGTCCCTATTAGGAGTCAAGAAAAATAGTAGGCTCATTGCCCAGGCACACTGCCCAAAGAAGGTTAAAGCTACCCTCAAGGATTCACAATCTGAACAAGTGTATATAGGAATTATTAGTCAAACAATCAATCCTTTTCCCTTTAGGATGTATCCTTCCTAAGATTAAATCTCACAATCTCGTTCATGGAAAGAAATGTGGACCGAATGACTACTTAGTCATAAAGTCTTCTTTTTGGTTTCAACGACCCTACTTAGAAATGTCTTGATTTTTAGTATCTTGGCATGTTTTGAGTGGTGTATAATGATACATACATTTTTTTTTGTGGTATTATCTATTTTTGATAGTTTTAGTGTATTTTTGTTAGATATTCAGTTATGATTATACATGCCTCACTTGGGGAAGGGTTTATACACATACCAGCAAATCCTTAAGCAATATTTGGGTGTGATACACTTCCACATGAGTGTCATTGCATTTGTCCCATTATGATTGATACTCTACATCTATGTTATTGAACCTACCTATTTGTCTGAGAGTCTAGTCTACGTAAAGGAACAATGCCATTTGTATTTTCCAACACATGGTGCATACCTCATGTTGCAATATCAAAATAGGATTTTATCTCTAACATAAACACAATATAATCCCATTAATATCATATAGATATGATTCATTTTAGTTAGGATCATATTGAATTTTACTTTTGGAAAGGCTTTTATTTATTTCCTCCCTTCTATCTAGTTTAATGATCCTATCACTTATGATTGATACACACAAAAACAATGTCTCATTTCAAGTCCTCATTTGGATACATGGTTATTTGCATTCACTTATTTTAATTAAAGATCACTTAGGTCATTTAGTTGTATTAGTTGTAGAACCTGGTTGTACTATTGTGTTACTAATGAGTTTAAGTATTGACTTCAAATTCGATGTAATAGCTACATGGAAATATTCATTTTATTAGGTGAATTTAGTTAAAATCCCTTAGGTGCATTTATTGCTTTAGGTTAATTAGGTGCATTATCAATTTATTATCCATAGCATTAATAATTATAATCCATTTATATTGCCTTCTGTGGTACTCATAAACATTAATCATAATAATACACCAATATTGCATTACCATCGATCATTGTAAATCCACTATCCATACATAATCTCTACATTCACTATAAAAATAACATATATACATAATCATTGTCTATCTCATACATCCATCACATGATACATCAATAATGATAATAAATCATACATCACACCATCTACATATATATCCACGTAGTCTTGCATCACAAACACAATAGAACCAGCATATAGTATAATCTCACAACTCACACACATCCTGCATCACACGTGTTAGTAATAGGATTAGAATCCATTTCATGATACATATGCATATAGGAATCAAAATCACACACATCACATAGGACCATCAAAATAATCTGTATCATGTATATATCATCATAAAAGAATAAAGTGTCCAAGGTCTATAAATACATTAGAGTCTAGATCAAATAAACATATATAGATCTCATCATGTACCTATGTGCCACTGTACAACCAAAATCTCAAAAATGTGTGTATAAAAAATGATCAGAAAGGAATCATGAATTTGGTCGCGAGGATATCTCTACACTTCCTGTCCCATCTCCCCTCTATCTTGAGGTGGTATCATACCTACTAAGGCTTGCAAGGCACTCCCAATACCTGTAGTGTGAGTCATCTATCTCTTACTATAAAAAAGAGCCCTCTAATATGTAGGAATGAGATCATAATATAGATTTCTATAATACTCCATCTCTCTGAGTGCGAAGGTCTCCCGTCTATGTGCTGCAAAGGCATCCTGTACTAGCTGCATCACACCTAATCATGTGGAAGCATGTACCACAATCTCCTTCTACCCTCTATAATCCTCTGACCACTTTTGGTACATGTCCCTATCTTCCCTCAGCCCCTAAAGCTCCAACATCATGGCATCCATCTCCCACTACATTCGATCTTCTTGATCTTGTCCATCTATGGCCCCTGTATGAGTCTCTATCACTGTAAAATCTCTATAATCAAATCATACTTGTAATATGTCTAGATTACTCTGAGAACTATTCACTCATGCTCGCTATCCTTCCAATAATCCCTGCACTCTGACCAGCTCTACCTATAGGCTCCCCTTTGATGCCTAGGAAGTTGTCAATAGAACTTGTAATCATGCCACCTCTGTGTGCAAAAATTTCTTCTCTATAACTACTATGTCATGTGTCTCCTGAGAAACATACCCAAGAGGTGGTCTTTATACTGGTGGCATCTATATTAGGGAATTTCTCCTTAGTTCCTACAATTCCTGTACCTATTCCTATTAGGGAGGTAGCCCTTGTCCATTTCCCTCCTTTATCCTTATCCTGTAAACAATGGTGGAACCCTGCCTTCTGGCACATGTAATTTCCCTCTTGATATCTCTAATGGTAACCTCAAACATTCTCTACACCCCCCATCTCTTCCCCATCACCTCCATCTCCTCTTCCATCACCTCCATAATCTCCACCACCATCCCCCTCATCTCTACCTCCCCTAACACCATCCTCACCTACCCAAATTTGATCATCTTCTTGAATCAATCCCAGGATAGTCAATCTAACCAACCTATGCCCTACCCACCACTATTCATACATAGGAGTGACCCTTGCAACCCTCACCCAATCCTAGTCCTACTACCATGTGAGCATTGTCATAGTGAGCCATGATGCCCGAGCTCCTTGCATATCTACTCCAATTCACCATAGTGTAACCACCTTGTGTGTCACTAGCAGATGAGGGAATGAATCAAGAATTGCATCCTTAATCTTCCTAAATTGTCTGGTAACTCATGAAGGCATATAATGTGCTATCATGTAGTTTGTCCTCCTGATCAACCAACAGTCCATGTGTGGAAAACCAAGGTAGAAACATCCTCCCAGTCATCCTCTACATAATCCTTCTTCTTTTGGACCTTGTATCCCAATGAATCACAACATGCATAAGGAGTCCATTCAGACCCCTACATATCATATAAACTCCTTCGCCAGTGAAAATTGGAATCTATCATCTAATAATGAATCAGAGGTTTGTATCTATATGTATATGTATAATATGTCTGTCATGTCTCATGGAGCCTAATGAGGCATACCATAGTGATATACTCACATGCCCATACCAATAACAGTGTCACCTCAGCCACCAAGGTCCCGCCTCTTCAGTAGGAACACATATGAATATCATAATGTAACTTTCTAAGGATGGTATATCACCAATAGTATCTCTCGCCCACCCTAAAGGAAATCCATGCCCTGCAAGATCTAACATCACTTGCCCCCAATAAATTTGGCTAGGTACAATGTCACTCATGGTAATCATAGTCATGCTACCATCATTAGCTTCCAAGGAAGCCATTATCTCATTCTCAACATCTAATCATATGCTCATCTAAAATATGCCTACACATAGGGCTTTGACCCCTCCTACACATAGTCTAAAATCAAGCCCCTCATTGGTATGCGGTATATCCGCCATGTGTGAAAGAGGATATTTGTTGCCTCACTGGTGCAGTAGCACCCAAAGACATGAAGACCATAACGACACCAAGGATGCATGGTGGGATCTCTCAGGGGTCCAAGGTACTCAATTATAATGTTTTAAGGCCTATAATGGCATTTGATTGTAATAATGTGAACAAAATTATAAAATGTCCTAATGGTCCTAATAGGACTGTAGGACCAAAATATGAATTTCATAGATCTAGGATTGGTAGGGGTCCTAGGAGTGCATAAGTCCTTTGATTAAGGCATTTGATCCATGTTGGATCCATTATAAATAAAGGGGGATTAGATTTAGATGTTTAATAAAGAGTTTTAGTTTAAATTTTCAAATACCAACGGTTAGTTTGGTTTTGGAGGGAAATCATGAAGAACTATGTAATTAGTGTTTGTTAGCCATCCAACTAATTTGAATTGGTTGGAGAAGTTGTGGGAAGGCTATATGCCTTGAAATGATGGAAAAGTACAGATTGTACGGACATATTAAGAAATTGAGTGAAAATTCAAGTTTTTCCTTGCAAATCTTGTTGTTTTCAATGCTTTGTTGATTGTTTTGGATTTGGAAAAGAGTTGTGGATGATATAAGAGAATAATAATTTCATTTTTCATCTGTATTGAATGCTTTTAAATCTATTTTGCTTTAGATTCTGAAAGTTGTTGTAGGTGGTCATTTTGGTGCATTAAAATAACTCCATTTTGGTCTTTTTAATGATATAATGGGCCATTCAATGAATGTATTTTCTATTTCTCATTGAATGGACCCTATGTAACATATGTATGATGTTACTAACCATTTGGATGTAGGAGGAATTGATTTAGTGGGTGTACACCATAAGGAAGAGTGGGAAAAGGGCATGAAATTGATGCCATAAGTGTAGCAGCAGCATATCCAGCTTAAGGAGGGTATATTTTTATTTGAAACAAAAAAGGAATATTACAAATCAATTTTGAATCCAACAGGAGGAGTTCTAGAAACAAGTTTTGAGTTGTTTTTAAGAAGGCCCTAGTTTTGAGGGCCTAAAAGGAGCAATTTGGGGGTTTTGGGTATAGAAAGTCTGTAGGGTTAAATTGACTTCATATTTCTCTAATTGGGACCATATTAACACCCTGTGAAAAGTGGGAAGGTTGGGTGTTAATTCTATAATAGGGTTCCTTTGTAAAAGTGACCTATTACGCATAGGCAAGAAAGTGGAAACAACATTTTTGGGGATTGATGCTCCAAAACAAGAACATATAGTTTTAAAATATTTTGAAAAACTTGGAAAAGGGTATCCTAATACACAATTAGATTCTGGAGTGTTTTGGGAAAGTTTGAAGAAAAGCCCAAAAAATAGTGAAAATAGGGCTACAAGGATTCCTAGGCCTACTAAGGCTAGAGAGTGGATTTGAGGGTTGGAGTCTTTTTAGAGGGTTGTAACTTGTTGGAAGAAGTTTTAATTTGGTTTTAAATATTTTATAAGGCGTTGGAGGTATTGGATAGGTCTCTTTTTTCATTCTTCCCTTTTGGAGCCCTTTGAGTGCACTTGGGAAGCCTTGGTTCAACACCCACCTTTTACATTTGAAAGTCATTAAGAGACCTTTGTTTTGTAAATCCACTTGCCTCTGAATCAAGTAGTATTAGAGCACAAAAGATACCTTTGGGAGAGGATAGGTTATATGTCAGAGGAAGAAGAATTTGTGGAAGAGGCTCTAGAAATGCCTCCAAAGATGACAAACACTGAACTTGCCAAGATGGTGATAGAGAAAGTAGAGGAGAGAAAAAAGATGAAGGAAAAGATGGAAAAGATGAGAAGAAATATGATGAAGAAAAATAAAGGAGAAGAAGACCATGAAGAAGAGGTCAAAGAAGAAGAAGAAGAAGAAGAAGAAGAAGAAGAAGAAGAAAAATAAGAGAGAGCACCAAGGGAAGAGCTTGATCCTGAGGATGGAAGGATAGTGAAATTTGCTAAAGCCATTAAAGGTAATGAATACAAGGGTAAGTATTAAATTCCTATGTATGATGGAAAGATGAATTATGAAGAGTTAATTGACTGATTTAATTCTATTGATAATTTCTTTGATTGTGAAGATGTTGAGGATGGACAAAAAGTAAAGATTGCAAAGTCTAGGTTGAAGGGACATGCTTTACTTTGGTGGGATTGCTTACAAGTTGAAAGATGGAAGAAGAAGTTTCCTAAGATCACATCATGGAAGAGGATGATGGAAAAAATAAGGGATAAATTCCTTCCAAGAGACTATAAGGTTCAATTGTACAAAATGATGCAGATCCTAAGACAAAAGGACATGGATGTCCAAAGGTATACTGAAGAGTTCCACAAGTTAGATATCAGAGTTTCTCATGATGAAGAAGAGGAAGATAAAGTAGAAAGGTACATGGGTGGACTAATATTCAACATCTAGGATGAGATTAGTTTGAATACACCCAACACTATGGAAGAGTGTTACAAGTTGGCTACCAGGGTTGAGGAGAAGTTGAGAAGAAGACAAGAGAGACAAGGAGGTGGAAGAGGACTTCCAAATAGGGGCAGAGGTGGAAGATCCAATGAAGGAAAAGGATAAGGTGACAAAGGAAAGGAACCTATGGTAGATTAGAGAAGTGGAAAAATGGGTGGTGGCAGAGTTGGCTCAGGTAGAGGCAGCAACACCTTCAATGGAAAATGTTACAACTATGGAGAGGAAGGGAATCCTTTCTACAAGTGTCCACAAAAAGATACAAGGAAGTCTTATAAGAGAGTGACTCTAACACATGAGGAAGAGGAAAACAAAGACAAAGATGAAAGCATTGAGATAGGACCATATATTGAAGGATACTTTCTCATGGTGAGAAAGGGAGCAACAATACAAAGGCAAGAAGAATCAGAGGTATCCATCTTTAGAACTCATTGCAAGAGTGAAGGTAAAATATGTAAAATGATAATTGATTCAGGGTCTTTTGATAATTTAGTTTCTTATGAAATGGTTAATAAACTAAATTTGTAGAAGTTCCCTCATAGAAGACCCTATAAATCCTCTTGGGTAAGTGATGAACAAAGTATTGTGATTAGAGAACAAGCATATGCTAAATTTTCAATTGGTGACTACAATGATAGGGTATTGTGTGATATTGCTCCAATGATTTGTTGTCATGTTATTTTGGGGAGACATTGGCAGTATTCAAAAATAACTATTCATTATGATTTTGAAAATACTTATGTGGTCCATAAGGATGGTAGGGTATTCAATCTTAAACCTTTGGCAAGTAGTGTTGATAATGAAACAAAGATTGTTTGCTTTGGAAGAAAGGAGTATTTGGATTTGCAGGTGGATGAAAAGGTTAGATTTTAGGAGAAGGATCAGAGGACTAAACAATCCTTATTGGTACTCAACACAAAGTATGTTGATATGGAGAAAAAGGGGATAGAGTGGCAAGACAACTGGGTGACAAAGGGTGTCTTGGTAGGGACAGTTTTGTGTCCTCTAGTGCAACCAAAGGAGGAAGTTGCAGAATTGTCCATGGAGGGAAGAAAAATGGTTCATATGAACCTTGAAATGATAGAGAAGGAGTAGCAAGGGAAGTTTGGTTATGACTATCCCAGACAACACATGTGCAATGGTATCAAGCATAGTCTTGATAATATGTTTTCTTTTCATGTTTCTAACCAAATTATTGTAGGGTCAAAAGGAGGAGGTGGAGATTTTTCCTAAGGAAGAACTTGTTGCAGGATTCCATCAAGGAAGATTGGGGGTGTGAAGACAAGGCCCTTAACCTTTTGGGGCAAAAGTTCTTCTTCACCCGGGGAGTATGGTGCAAGAGCACCCAAAGACATGAAGACCATAATGACACCAAAGATGCATGGTGGGATATCGTAGGGGTCCAAGGGACTCAATTATAATGTTTTAAGGCCTATAATGGCATTTTATTGTAATAATGTGAACAAAATTGTAAAATGTCTTAATGGTCCTAATAGGACTGTAGGACCAAATTATGAATTTTATAGATCTAGGATTGGTAGGGGTCCTAGGAGTACATAATTCCTTTAAGTAAGGCATTTGATCCATGTTGTATCCATTATAAATAAAGGGGGATTAGATTTAGATGTTTAATAAAGAGTTTTAGTTTAAATTTTCAAATACCAACGGTTAGTTTGGTTTTGGAGGGAAATCATGAAAAACTATGTAGTTAGTGTTTGTTAGCCATCCACATGATTTGGATCAGTTGGGTAAGTTGTGGGAAGGCTATATATGCCTTGAAATGATGGAAAAGTACAAATTGTATGAACTATACGGACATATTAAGAAATTGAGTGAAAATTCAAGTTTTTCCATGCAAATCTTGTTGTTTTCAATGCTTTGTTGATTGTTTTGGATTTGGAACAGAGTTGTGGATGATATAAGAGCATAATAATTTCATTTTTTATCTGTATTGAATGCTTTTATAATCTATTTTGCTTCATATTCTAAAAGTTGTTGTAGTTGGTCATTTTGGTGCATTGAAATAACTCCATTTTGGTCTTTTTAATGATATAATGGTCCATTCAATGAATGTATTTTCCGTTTCTCATTTAATGGACCCTATGTAACATATGTATGATGTTACTAACCATTTGGATGCAAGAGGAGTTGATTTAGTGGGTGTACACCATAAGGAAGATTGGGAAAAGGGCATGAAATTGATGCCATAAGTGTAGCAACAACATATCCGGCTTAAGGAGGGTATATTTTTATTTGAAATAGAGAAGGAATATGAAAAATAAATTGTGAATCCAAAAAGAGGAGTTCTAGAAACAAGTTTTGAGTTGTTTTTAAGAAGGCCCTAGTTTTGAGGGCCTAGAAGGAGCAATTTGGGGCTTTTGGTATAGAAATCCTATAGGATTAAATGGACTTCATATTTCTCTAATTGGGACCATATTAAAACCCTATGAAAAGTGTTGGTCCATAGAGAGGGGGGTGAATCGGTAGACTTTAACCTAATTTTAACTCTCAACCTCTAAATCTGATTCAACTCGGTAAACTATATTTACTGCACTCTAGACAACATGCAAGCTTGAACAATTTAAGCAGCTACATTTAACACATCATCCACATAAGATAACGACACATTAATACCAGATTTAATGAGGAAACCCAATTTGGGAAAAACCTCCATGGGACTTGTCACCCACAAATGATAATACTCTTCTGAAGTATGCTCGGTTAGGAGCCAATCCTATTAAAGATTACAAAGCATATTATCAAATGTGACCCGGTCAAGGGATTTCCCTTAGATCTGTTAGGATCTTCACTCTGTTAAAAGTGGCTTGATGAAAGGACTTAAAACACTCTGTTAGAATGTCACCTATCTCTAGGGTTTACAATAGGATAATTATATCCACTCGGTTAAGAGATTTGTCAGATACAAATATGAGACATACAGTAAAAGCTTGATCTATTAATGCAACAAATGTTTTCTACCTTTTGCTTGATCATATCCTTTTCTGCTCACTTGGTCTGCTAGATTCAGTACCTCATCACTTCTTCAATAGCTGTTCCATCAATCATTCATAGTCTCTATTCAGAGTTCAAAGTTTAGTCTTCTTCCTTTCTCTGTATCACTCGGTGACTTCTCTTCCGTCAACCTTTTTCTTTCCTTCTCCTTAAACAACCAGCAGCAGCTTCACATTCATGTAGCTTCATTTATATAGACAATATTTTTCCTCTTAATCTCCTTGGTTAGGTTTCCTGCAATTCAATCTCAGCCGCTCAGTCATCCTTATGATTTCTTGCCGCTCGGTAAACCGCCTAACTTTTACCTTGGGACTTGTTCCCTTCTCGGGACTTACAACATTTGTTTAGCTGCTTAATCTCTACCTTCGATCTTCATCTTGATTTTTTTTTGGTTCATGGATCTTGTAAAAAACTTCTTCCTTCCCTGTGGAATCTTCCAGCCCATCATGATCTATCTTAGATTCGATCTTATCATTAACTTCCAATGACTGTTCCTTTCTTGGTTACTGACTTTATGAATCGGTAACATGAACTTCACTACTCGGTAACTAACAACGCTCGGTGAATAACTTTGCTTGGTGCCTTTGCAAGAAATTGGTACTCGGTAACTATGACCGAATAGCATTTCCACTTGGTGCTTGATTCTGCTTTCTTTACCGACTACTCCCTTTTCTTATATTGTCGACTAACTTCTCATGCTCGGTAGTCTCATTCATTTCCTTTACCGACTTGACTAAACTATGTTATCGACTATGTTATCATGAAAACAATGTAGAAAAAAATTATACCAATCATCACTGAAACATTGTCTAATCTGTATTAGTTGCCCAGTTAAGTTCTTCAACACTTTCATCTTTTCACTTGCTTTCTTTCCTTGTCTTCCTCAACTTGTAGTTTACTCCAAATGATATGGCAGCTCAATATGAATTAGAAATCAATTGCTTGACATCAATGACAAAATAACAACTGATCTAAGAGTATTCTACAACTTTGTATACCTCTGATCTCGGTCTTCATCATCATCTCATCATGTGAATATCAGTTGGTTAACAATCTCCCTCTTTGACATTGATGGCAACCTTGGCAATTGATGATGGCAACCTTGGAACCTCGGTCTTTTCTTTGTATCCTAATTTTCTCCCTCTGAGCTGATCCTTCTTGTGAGTTATTCAAACTCCCTCTTTCATAATAATTCTTTCTCTGTGTCCCTAATCACTCTTGTTTCTAATAGTCATCAATTCACATAATATCTCCCTCTTTGACAACAATGTCAAAGTGTCATACTTCCTGAGAATATTTAGGTAGTGAGTCATACCTAGAATGTACTGATAGTGCTTGTCATACATCATTGTTTCTTTTTCACAACTTCAGGTATCACCTCAAGTGTGAAAGCTTGCATCAACTCATAAAAATAGATATTCTAATAAGTCCTAGAATTGATGTAGCATGCAACATGCATTTAGTGAATGTTGGGTAGGGGTAGGACCCCTAATTTACCTCTGAGATACTCAAAAGCATCCTTCAGTAGTGGCTTAGTGAATATATCTACTATCTTCTCCTTTGAACTTACATATTGCAACATCACATTCTTCTCTTGTACTTGTTCTCTCAAATAGTGATATTTGATAGAAATGTTCTTGGTCTTAGAATGCATAACTGGATTCTTTGATATATTGATAGCACTTGTGTTATCACAATAGATAGTAATTGGATCACTAACCTCTTCATTCATACCTTCAAGTAGTTGTTTGATCCATACAATGTTTGCACAATTCATAGCTGCAACAACATATTCAGCCTCGGCAGTTGATTATGAGATGCAACTTTGTTTCTTGCTCAGCCATGTTACTAATCTATCTCCCAAAAAGAAAGCTTCTCCACTTGTACTTTTTCTATCATCAATGTTCCTAGCCCAATCAAAATCAGTGTAGACTTTCAAGGAAAAATCTCCTTTCTTTTTGTATAGTAACCCAAAATCTTCAGTGCCTTTCAGATATCTCATTATTCTTTTTACTGTAGACGTGTATCTCCTTTGGATTGGAAGAAAATCTTGCAAGAATCCCTACAACATGTGAAATATTGGGTCTGCTATGTACAACATACCGTAACTTACCAATCATTGATATGTAAACTGTGTCATCTACTTCCTGTGATTCATCTTCCTTTGATAATTTACACCCAGTGGCCATAGGTGTTCCAACAGGTTTTGAATCCTCCATATCAAATGTCTTCAGGACTTCCTTAATGTACTTTGATTGTGTGATGTAAATCCCATCTTTGGTTTGCTGTATCTATAATCCAAGAAATAAATTTATCTCTCCTATCATCGACATTTCAAATTCCTTTTTCATCTCTTTAGAAAATGATTGACTCAATGTGTCACTTCCTCCAAAAATAATATCATTAACAAATATTTCAGCAATCAAAATTTCTTTATCATTATCACATTTCAAATATAGATTACTATTGTCACTTGTTCTTTGAAATCCAATCTTGATCAAATAAGAATGCAATCTTTCATACCATGCTCGGGGTGCTTGCTTTAAGCCATATAGTGCTTTGTGCAATTTGCATACCATGTCCTTGTCAATATCTTTAGCAAATCCTT
>MU226956.1:2639430-2657583 GCA_018584345.1 Thuja plicata | reverse complement strand
AAAAAAAAAAGAAATTTTTTTTTTTTTTTTTAAACATTGGTCGAAATTTCGACCAATGCCACGGTTCATTTCTACCAATGATTGGTCGAAATTTTGACCATTACACTAAAGATTTCGACGGGAATGCTATGCTTTCCACCAATGTTTTGGTGGAAATTTTGACCAAATATTGGTCAAAATTTTAACCATTATGGGAAGAGCTTTCGACGTTCGTTCTGTGCTTTCCACCAATGTTTTGGTGGAAATTTTGACCATATATTAGTCAAAATTCTGACCATTTCCCTACAGATTTCGACGGTGAATTCTACCAATGTGAGGAAGAGCTATAGTCGAAATTTTGACCTTTGTTTTGGTCGAAATTTTGACCAATTATAAATACGTAAAAAATTTGACAAAAAAAGACCGACGAAAGTTTTGGTCGTAAATTGGTCAAAATTACTGTCAAAATTTTGACCAATTCTCGTCGAAAATTGAGGTCAAATTTACTAGTGAGTAGAGCTTTACGGGATAAAGAAAGCATGACGAGTTTTATAGATCAAGAAGTGATCAATGAAAAAAACAAGGAGATTGAGAGGCTAATCATGTCTATATAAAGAGACAATGAATTCATTATAAAGGGAGATGAATTCTGAATATATTTTGGTGAAGATAGAATTCTTCATGCAGATCTGATCATACAGGATGAAGGACATAGACAAAGAAATTCTGCAGACACCAAGCAACATAGGACAGAGCATTCATCGAGTAGAAGGAATAAAGTAAGAGAGCAAAGGAATTGAAGAGAATATTGATCAGAGAGGTATTATTGGACTAAAAATAGATCTAAAAATCAGCAAGTTAAAGTTGTATTATTGAACAGATCATTTACTATATAAGTTTAACCATTGATTCAAAAAATCTCTTAACCAAGTGGGATTTAACAATCCTTATTGTATTGAGATACTCAAGAGTATCAAAGGGTTTTCTTGTTGACAACATAGTGAGTGCTAGGTCAAAAGACAAACTGTTAGTTTTAAATCCTTTAATAGGTCGTACTTAATAGTGTGTTCATAACCTTTAACAGGGTTGGCTCTTTACCGAGCTCACTTCAGAAGAGTAAAAATTTTGGGTTACCGGTCCCAAGTGGTTTTTACCTTAACAAGCTTTCCATGTTAAAATCTATGTGTCAAATGTCTATATGGTTTATTGCATTGATATTTTTCTTTACACACTATTGAAATTGGATTGGTTGGTTAATGCTAAGTTTATTTACTACTATTCTTTAAAGTCTAGAAAAGTTAAACAATATATCTCACCGAGCAGGTTATATTTGATAAATCTATTTAAGGCATACATCTTGATGAACTGAAAGATAACTAGAGGATATTATATTTGAGATATAAGTTTTGGTTGAATTTTTGGAATTATTGTAAGGCCATTGATTCACCCCCCCTCAATTATTCTAACAAATGGTATCAGAGCTTTGGTGCTTGGAAGAGAGTTTAAAGACTTAAGATAAAGATCACAAGCTGAGTAAAAGGGATGTGCCTAAGTTGAACAAGGAAAACTTTGCATCATAGAAAAGTAGGATAAAAATTCATCTATCAGGTATTGGAAATGATGTCACAAAATACTTGGATATTGAATTTATTGCACCTATTAGACCTCTAACTGTTGATCAATTGAGAGAGAAACATGAACACAATTATATGATGATAGAACTTTCTTCTTCACTATCCGATGCTGAATTTGAAGATGTGAAATCATGCACCTCTGCAAAAAAAATGTGGGACAATCTCAAGCTAGTACATGGAGGAGACACCAATGTGCTGAGAGGTAAAGCTGAAATCCTAAGAGAAAAGTTTGATGACCTAAAAATGAAAGAAGGAGAGAACATCACTCAATACAGTAGCAGAATCAAAGAAGTTGTTAATGCTATCTATGGAGTAGGAGGAGTACTTGAGGAAGAAAAAATTGTAAGTAAAATTCTGAGAACCTTACTACCTATTTATGCTATTAGAGTATCTACAATTCAAGAAATGAGAGTAGTAGCAAATAAAAATGTTACTCTTGATAGTTTGATTGGTAGAATTATTTCATTTGAGATGAACAACTATGATAACAGTGTCTTACCAACTATTGAGTCTGCATTCAAATCTTCTCTAAAAATAAGCAAGTCTAGTCACAAAAACACTATGAGAAATGATAGTGACACTGATAGTGATGAACAAGAACTTGATGAACTTGAAGCACTAATGGATAGAAGATTACATAGAGGTAAAGGAAGATATAAAGGTAAATTACCATTGGTCTGTTTTAATTGCAAATAAATTGGACATTTTGCTGTTAGATGCCCTAACAAAAGAATGGATGAAGAAACAATGACAGATCTTATGAAAAAAAGTATGACAAAAGTTGTGACCAAGAATACAAAAGCAACTGACACTTTGATAGAAGAGATAACCGAGATTACAAGGAAAAAGGAAAGAAGGCTTGTTACCTAGTTGAGAACAAAGCTAAAAATTCTACTACTGATTCTGATAAAGATGTTGAGGTAGTATTTGTTGCTATGAAGGATGATTCATACGAAGAAGAAAGGTATGTTGAAACTACACTCATATCTAAATTTAGCAAAAATTATGTCTAGATTATTGATAGTGGTTGTACTCATCACATGACCAGAGATAAAGAAAAGTTTGAAACTTTTGAATATTATAATAGTGGATCAGTTAGGATGGGTAATGACTCACCTTGCCCAGTTGAAGGAAAAGGAACCATCATGTTGAATAATCTGATTAGATGTGAAAATTCATATTGGGTAAAATGACTTAACTATAATATATTGAGTGTTTCACAACTGAACAATAGAGGACACAAAGTTGCATTTGAGAACAAAAAGGTAATGATCTATAATGAAAAAGAAAATTTGATCGGTACTGGTGAACAAACAAAAGGTAATCTATTCTATCTTGACAATATTGAGACCAATTATTTATTTTCTAGAAATGAAGACATTTGGTTGTGTCATAAAAGGTTATGTCATGTGAATTTTGATAATATAGTTAAGATAAGTAGGAAAAGGAAAGTGAGAGGCTTACCGAGTATTTCAAAACCTGACCATGTTATGTGCAAGAGTTATCAAAAAGGAAAAAATGACAAAGTTTAGTTTCAAGAGAAAAACATACACATCTAATTCTATTCTAGAGTTAGTCCATACTGACTTATGTGGACCAATGAGAACAAAGAGATATTATGGTGATAAATACTTTATTCTATTTGTTGATGACTATTATAGGATGAGGATTGTTATGTTCTTAAAAGAGAAATATGAAGCATTTAAAATGTTCAAATGGTATAAAGAAAAAGTTGAAAAACAAAGTGGAAAAGAACTGAAATATTTAAGATAATATAGAGGAGGATAATTTATTTTTGATGAATTCACTAACTTTTGTAATGAGCATGAGATTACAAGATAGGTTTCTGCACTGAGAATACCACAAAAAAATGGGATTGCTAAAAGGAGGAATAGATAAATTGTTGATTGTGCCAGAACACTGATGATTGAAAAAGGCATCACACAAACATTCTGGAGAGAAGCTATAAGTACTGCTGTCTATACACTAAACTAAGTTCAATTGAAGAAAGATACCAATAAGACACCTTATGAGCTATGGTATGGATACACACCAAATGTGAGTTACTTTAGAATTTTTGGAAGTCAATTTTATATACTGAAAGATTATAGAAATGGGAAACTTTACTCTAAAAGTGATGAAGGAGTATTTCTAGGGTATTCTACTAAAAGAAAAGCTTATAAATGCCTGAACAAATCTTCTAAAAAAATCATTGAAAGTGAAAATGTTAAAGTGGATGAATTTGTTGAGAAAAATGATGAGGAAAGAAGAAAGGAACCTAAAGATTAAAAAAAACATTTCTACATAGAAGAACTTGACACCTTGTTCGAGCGATAGAACAATGCAACTAAGCAGCATGCTACACACACCAAGAATCTGGAAAATGCTCACAACACTGGACTGAGTGATAATGAAGATCACAATGATGATCAAAATGAAGATCAAAATGTAGAACAAAGATCTGAACCTGTAATTGCTAAATATGTCAGAAGACACCATCCATAATACTAAATCATTAAAGACAAGAGCTGGAATGAGAACAAGACGTAAGTCTCTTAACACTAGATGTTTAATTTGTGATTTTGAGCCTAAATTTGTTAATGCTACACTTGAGAATCAAGAATGGGTTAGTGCAATGAATGAAGAGATCGAGAAGATTGGTATGATAATGGAGAAGTCACAAGAAAAAAATCAAGATTGGTATGCAAAGGTTATGCAAAAGAAAAAGGTATTGACTATGGAGAAACCTTTGCAGCCGTTGCTAGACTAGAAGGAGTAAGAATTCTACTTGCTTATGCTTCTTTTAAAGGATTCAAAGTATACCAAATGGATGTTAAATCTGCATTTCTGAATTGAACACTAGAAGAGGAGGTATACATCAAAAAACTTGAAGGGTTTGTTGATCCTAACAAGAGGAATATGGTTTGTAGACTACAAAAATCCTTGTATGGATTAAAAAAGCACTAAGAGCATGGTATGAAAGAATACACTCTTATCTCATTAGTATTGGATTTGTTAAAACAAGTGACAACAGTAATCTATATTTAAAAGGAGATACCGATGATAAGATTTTGATTGCTGAGATATTTGTTGATGATATCATATTTGGAGGTAATGATATGATATGCAAGTCATTTACTGATGAAATGAGAAAAGAATTTGAAATGTCAATGTTTGGAGAGATAAATTTTTTTCTTGTGCTACAGATTCTACAACAGGATGAAGGCATCTACATCAAACAATCCAAATACATTAAAGAAGTTCTAAGATATTAAAGATGGAGGACTCCAAACCAGTTGGAACACCTATGGAAACTAGATGCAAATTGACAAAGGAAGACACAACAACTGAAGTAAATCAGACCTTATACATATCTATGATTGGAAAACTAATGTATGTTATACACACTAGACCAGATATAGCACATGCAGTTGGTATAGTTGCAAGATTCTCTACTAATCCTAAGGAATCACACATGACTTCTGTCAAAATAATTTTGAGATATCTAAAGAATACTGAAGAATCTGGTTTTTGGTACAATAAAGAAGGCAACTTTGAGCTACAAGTTTATACTGATGCTGATTGGGCTAGAAACATAGATGATAGAAAGAGCACAACAGGAGGAAATTTTTTTTATGGGTGAAAAACTTGTCACATGGATAAGTAAAAAGAAAGGATGCATATCTCAATCAACTGTAGAAGGAGAATATGTGGCTACTGCTACAAATTTCTCTAGCATTGCATAGATCAAGAAATTTTTGAAAGGTATGAATAAAAAAATTCTTGACCGAGTAATTATCTATTGTGATACTACAAGTGATATAAACATCTCAAAGAACCTTGTAATGCATGCTAAGACAAAGCACATAGCTATTAAGTAAAATTACTTTAGGGAACAAGTACAAGAGAAGTGGGTGATACTGGAATATGTACACTCCAAAGAACAACTAATAGGCATCTTCACAAAACATTACCAAAAGATAAATTTGAGTACTTGAGGAATAAAATAGGGGTTTGACCCTTGTCTACTGGTCACTAAGCTGACTTGGAGCCTGCATCAGCCTACAAATTATCAGAAGATCAATCATGTTGATGCAAGGTAAGATATGGGCTTCAATGATATATCAGTCCACTAAAGGGACAAAAAGCTTCAAAGGGAGAAAAAGATTGTTGGCTACTACAAAGATAAATAGTTTGTTGGCATTGTTGTCAAAGGGAGAGAGATATTCAATGAAATATACATCAGGAAGAAGAACATCCAAAGGGAAAGAGATATTCAATGAAGTAACCATCCATCAAAGGGAGAGAATTGCAAAGAGTTAACACTACATATCTATCCAGAAAAGAGAGAAGAGATTCTACAAGAAAGGGAGAGACATAATCAGAAACAAAAATTGCTACACCTATCCATTGAAGGGATTGAAGAAAGGGAGAGCACACAGTAGAATCAAATCTAAGCTAGAAGAGCTTACCAAGATTTAGATATTTGAATTTGTTGTATAAAAATAAGATTGGTATGTTATGACATATCTTATACTGTATATTTCATAGTATGTTGCCATCAATGCCAAAGGGAGAGATTGATGTACTATAACTAATTTAATGTTTGAAGATGATAAGTTGATGATCACCGAGATGAAAAACTAAATGCAAGGAATTAAATAAGTTAATGTATTGTATTTCCATTAATGTCAACTTGATATGATATGATTAATTAGAAACATATTGGTCATAACCTTAAAGAACTAAAGAGACAAAGTTTATGTTATCAGTAAAACATAAAAATGCTGAATACACCGAGTGATAGTAAATCCTGATGGATAGTGCACACCGATGAACAATGTAAACTGAGCACATTAGTAACTGAGAAAGCATTACCGAGAAAGTGTCACCAATAATTTCATAGTGTATACCAAGTGCCATAGTAAACTAAAGTTTTTACTGAGAATAACTGAAGTTTCTACTGAGCTAATTGGAGTTGATGACCAAGTAGAACTGAAGTTCAAGAAAGACAAAAATTACTTAGCCGGAAAGAGCTATATTTAGAGATTGAATGATTGATTTCTTTATTTCTAATGATCAGTTAAAATAAATCATGAAAGAGATTTAAAAGTGTATTTATCAAGGAGAGATCTACAAAATAAAACTAAAGCAGAGCTTTATGGGATAAATCAAGCATGGCGAGTTTTACAGATCAAGACGTGTTCAATGAAAAAAACAAGGAGATTGAGTGGCTAATCATGTATATATAAAGAGATAGGGAATTCATTATAAAGGGAGAGGAATGATGAATATATTATGGTGAAGATAGAATTCTTCATGCAGATATGATCATATAGGCTGAAGGACAGAGACAAATAAATTCTACAAACACTGAGAAACAAAGGACAGAGCATTCACCGAGAAGAAGGAAGAAAGTAAGAGAGCAAAGGAATTGAAGAGAATATTGATCAGAGAGGTATTATTGGGCTAATAATAGATCTGAATATCTACAAGTTAAAGTTGTATTATTGAAAAGATCATTTATTGTATTAGTTTAACCATTGATTTAGAAAATGTCTTAACCGAGTGGGATTTAATAGTCCTTATTGTATTGAGATACTCAAGCGTATCAAAAGGTTTTCTTGTTGATAACATAGTGAGTGCTAGGCCAAAAGACAAACTGTTAGTGTTAAATCCTCTATCAAGGTTGGACTTAATAGTGTGTTTTTAACCTTTAATAGGGTTGAATCTTCACCGAGCTCACTTCAGAAGAGTGAACATTTTGGGTTACCGGTCCCAAGTGGTATTTACCTTAACAAGGTTTCCATGTTAAAATATATGTGTCAAATGTGTATATGGCTTATTGCATTGCTATTTTTCTTTACACACTATTGAAACTAGATTGGTCGGTTAACACTAAGTTTATTTACTACTATTTGGTAAAGTCTAGAAAAGATAAACAATATATCTTACCGAGCAGGTTATATTTGATAAATCTATTTATGGCATACATCTAGATGGACTGAAAGATAACTAGAGGATATTATATTTGAGATATAAGTTTTGGTTGGATTTTCGGAATTATTGTAAGGCCACTAATTCACCCCCCTCTTAGTTATTCTAACAATTGGTGTCAGAGCTTTGGTGTTTGGAAGAGAGTTTAAAGACTTAAGCTAAAGATCACAAGATGAATAAAATGGATGTGCCTAAGTTGAACAAGGAAAAATTTGCATCATGGAAAATAAGGATAAGAATTCATCTATCAGGTATTGGAAATGATGTCACACAACACTTGGATACTAAATTTATTTCACCTACTAGACCTCTAACTGTTGATCAATTGAGAGAGAAACATGAACAAAATTCTATGATGATAGAACTTGCTTCTTCACTGTCTGATGCTAAATTTGAATATGTGAAATCATGCACCTCTACAAAGAAAATGTGGGACAATCTCAAGTTAGTACATGGAGGAGACACCAATGTGCTGAGAGCTAAAGTTGAAAGCCTAAGAGGAAAGTTTGATGACCTAAAAATGAAAGGAGAGAACATCACTTAGTACAGTAGTAGAATCAAATAAGTTGTTAATGCTATCTGTGGAGTAGGAGGAGTACTTGAGGAAGAAATAGTTGTAAGGAAAATTCTCAGAACCTTACTACCTATTTATGCTATAAGGGTATCTACAATTTAAGAAATGAGAGCAGTAGAAAATAACAATGTTACTCTTGATAGTTTGATTGGTAGACTTATTTCATTTGAGATGAAAAACTATGATAACAGTGTCTTACCAACTATTGAGTCTGCATTCAAATATTCTCTGAAAATAAGCAAATCTAGTTACAAACACACTATGAGAAATGATAGTGACACTGATAGTGATGAAAAATAACTTGATGAAATTGAAGCACTAATGGGTAGAAGATTACATAGAGGTAAAGGAAGATGTCAAGGTAAATTACCATTGGTCTGTTTTAATTATGAAGAAATTGGATATTTTTCTGCTAGATGCCCTAACAAGAGAAAGGATGAAGAAATAATGACAGATCTTATGAAAAGAAGTATGACAGAAGTGATGACCAAGACTACAGAAGAAACTAACACTCTGACAGAAGAGATAGCTGAGATTACAAGGACAAAGGCAAGAAGGCTTGTTACCTAGTTGAGAACAAAGTTGAAAATTTTACTACTGATTCTAATGAAGATGTTGAGGTAGTATTTGTTGCTATGAAGGATGATTCATACGAAGATGAAAGGTATGTTGAAACTGCACTCATATCTAAAGTTAGCAAAAATGATGTCTAGATTATTGATAGTGGTTGTACTCATCACATGACTGGAGATAAAGAAAAGTTTAAAACTTTTGAATGTTATAATGGTGGATCAGTTAGGATGGATAATGACTCACCTTGCCCAATTGAAGGAAGAGGAACCATCATGTTGAATAATTTGATCAGATGTGAAAATGCATATTGAATAAAAGGATTTAAGTATAATCTATTGAGTGTTTCACAACTGAACAACACAAGACACAAATTTGCATTTGAGAAAAAAAAGGTAATGATCTATAATGAAAAAGGAAAGTTGATCGGTACTGGTGAACAAAACAAAAGGTAATCTATTCTAGCTTGACAACATTGAGACCACTTTTTTATTGTCTATTAATGAAGATGTTTGGTTGTGGAATAAAAGGTTATGTCATGTGAATTTTGACAACATGGTTAAGATAAGTAAGAAAAGAAAAGTGAGAGGCTTACCAAGTATTTCAAAGCCCGACCATGCTATGTGCAAGAATTATCAAAAAGTTAAAATGACAAAGCCTAGTTTCAAGAGAAAAACTTACACATCTAATTCTATTCTAGAGTTAGTCCATACTGACTTATGTGGACCAATGAGAACAAAGAGCTATTATGGTGATAGATATTTTATTCTATTTTTTGATGATTATTCTAGGATGATGATTGTTATGTTCTTAAAAGAGAAATCTGAAGCATTTAAGATGTTCAAATGGTATAAAGAAAAAGTTGAAAAAAGTGGAAAATAACTAAAATGTTTAAGATAAAATAAAGGAGGATAATTTATTTATGCTAACTTTTGTAATGAGCATGGGATTACAAGACAAGTTTTTGCGCCGAGAACACCAGAGAAAAATGGGATTGCTGAAAGGAGGAATAGATCAATTGTTGATTTTTCCAGAACACTGATGATTGAAAAAGGCATCACACAAACATTCTAGAGAGAAGATATACATACTTCTATCTATACACTAAACTGAGTTCAATTGAAGAAAGACACCAATAAGACACCTTATGAGCTATGGTATGGATACACACCAAATGTGAGTTACTTTAGAATTTTTGGAAGTCAATTTTATATACTGAAAGATGATAGAAATGGGAAAATTGACTCTAAAAGTAATGATGGAGTATTTCTAGGATATTCTACTAAAAGAAAAGCTTATAAATGCATGAACAAATCTTCTAAAAAAATCATTGAAAGTGAAAATGTTAAAGTGGATGAATTTGCTGAGAAAAATGATGAGGCAAGAAGAAAGGAACCAAAAGATTACAATATATTTTTCTACATAGAAGAACCTGACACCTTGCCTGAGCGATAGAATAATGCAACTAAGCAATAGGTTGTACACACTGAGAATCAAGAAAATGCTCACAATGCTGAACCAAGTGATAATGAAGATCACAATGATGATCAAAATGGAGATTAAATATCTGAACTTGTACTTACTAAATATGTCAGACGACACCATCCACAAGACTAAATCATTGGGGAGAAGAACTGGAATGAGAACAAGAAGTAAGTCTCTTAACACTAGATGTTTGATTTATGATTTTGAGCCAAAATCTATTAATGCTGCACTTGAAAATCAAGAATGAGTTAGTGTAATGAATGAAGAGATTGAAGAGATCAAGAAGAATAAAACATGGACATTAGTACCTTGACTGAGTGACAAAAATGTCATTGGCACCAAATGGATTTTTATAAACAAACTGAATGGGAATGGAGAAGTCACAAGAAATAAAGCAAGACTGGTATGAAAAGGTTATGCAAAAGAAGAAGGTATTGAATATGGAGAAACCTTTGCACCCATTGCTAGACTAGGAGTAATAATTCTACTTGCTTATGTTTCTTTTAAAGGATTTAAAGTATACCAAATGGATGTTAAATCTACATTTCTGAATTGAATACTAGAAGAGGAGGTATACATTGAACAACCTTAAGGGTTTGTTTATCCTAACAAGAGGAACATGGTTTGTAGACTACAAAAAGCCTTGTATGGATTAAAACAAGCACCAAGAGCATGGTATGAAAGACTTCACTCTTATCTCATTAGTATTGGATTTGTTAGAACAAGTGACAATAGTAATCTATACTTAAAAGGAGATACCGATGATAATATTTTGATTTTTGAGATATTTGTTGATGATATCATATTTGAAGGTAATGATATGCTATGCAAGTCATTTGCTGATGAAATGAGAAAAGAATTTGAAATGTCAATGTTTGGAGAGATCAATTTTTTTCTTTGGCTACAAATTCTGTAACAGGATGAAGACATCTACATGACATAATCCAAATACATCAAAGAAGTTCTAAAGATATTCAAAATGGAGGACTCCAAACCATTTGGAACACCTATGGAAACTAGATGCAAATTGACAAAGGAAGACAAAAAACTGAGGTAAATTAAACCTTATATAGATCTATGATTGGAAAACTAATGTATGTTGTACACACTAGACCAGATATAGCACATGTAGTTGGTATAGTTGCAAGATTCTCTGCTAATCCTAAGGAATCACACATGACTGCTATCAAATTTTTTTTGAGATATCTAAAGAATACTGAAGGCCGTGGTTTTTGGTACAATAAAGAAGGTAACTTTGAGCTACAAGTTTATACTGATGCTGATTGGGCTGGAAACATAGATGATAGAAAAAACAAAATATGAGGAGCATTCTTTATTTGTGACAAACTTGTCACATGGATAAGTAAAAAACAAGGATGCATATCTCAATCAAATATAGAAGCATAATATGTGGTTTCTGATGAAAATTTCTCTAACATTGCATGGATCAAGCAATTGCTAAAAGGTACGAATGAATAAATTATTGACCCAGTAATTATCTATTGTGATCATTCAAGTTCTATAAAAATCTCAAAGAACCTTGTAATACATGCTAAGGCAAAGAACATAGCTATTAAGTATCATTACTTGAGGGAACAAGTACAAGAGAAGCAGGTGATATTGAAATATGTACAATCCAAAGAACAACTAGCAGACACCTTCAAAAAACCATTACCAAAGATACATTTGAGTACCTGAGGAATAGACTAGGGGTTTGACCCTTGTCTACTGGTCACTAAGCTGAATTGGAGGCTACATCAGCCTACACATTATCAAAAGATTAATCATGTTAATGCAAGCTAAGATATGGGATACAATGACATATCAGTCCACTAAAGGGATCAAAAGCTTCAAAGGGAGAAAAATATTGTTGGCTACTACAGAGATAAATATTTTTTTGGCATTGCTGTCAAAGGGAGAGAGATATTCAATGAAATATACATGAGGAAGAAGAACATCCAAAGGGAAATAGATATTCAATGAAGTAATCATACATCAAAGGGAGAGAATTGGAAAGAGTTAACACTACATATCTATCCAAGAAAGGGAGAAGAGATTCTACAAGAAAGGGAGAGACATAATCAGAAATTAGAATTGCTACACCTATCCATTGAAGGGAATGAAGGGAGAGCACACAGTAGAATCAAATCTAAGCTAGAAGAGCTTACCGAAATTCAGATATTTGAATTGGTTGTAGAACAATAAGATTGGTATGTTATGGCATATCTTATACTGCATATTTCATAGTATGTTGCCATCAATGCCAAAGGGAGAGATTGCTGAACTATAACTGATTCAATGTTTGAAGATGATAAGTTTATGATCACCAAGATGCAAAAAAAAATGCAAGGCATTAAGTCAGACAATGTATTGTATTTTCATTAATGTTAACTTGATATGATATGATTAATCATATACATATTGGTCATAACCTTGAAGAATTGAAGAGACAAAGTTTATGTTATCAGTAAAACATAAAAATGCTGAATACACTGAGTGACAGTAAATACCGATGGACAATGCACATTGATGAACAATGTAAACTATGCACAATAGTAACCAAGCAAGTGTTACCGATAAAGTGTCACCAAGAAGTTCATAGTGTATACCAAGCACCGCAGTAAACTGAAGTTTTTACCAAGCGTAACTGAAGTTTCTACCGAGCTAACTCGAGTTGATGACCAAGAAGAACTGAAGTTCAAGAATAAAAAAATTACTTACCTGGAAAGACCTATATTTAGAGAGTGATTGATTTATTTCTTTATTTATAATGATAACTTAAATTAAAGAATTGAAGAGATTTAAAAGCGTAGTTATCAAGGAGAGATCTAAAAAATAAAACTAAAGCAGAGCTTTACGGGATAAAGCAAGCATGGAAAGTTTTATGGATCAAGAAGTGATCAACAAAAAAAACAAGGAGATTGAGTGGCTAATCATGTCTATATAAAGAGACAAGATGGGTTTCCATGTTAAAATCTATGTGTCAAATGTGTATATGGTTTATTGAATTGATATTTTACTTTACATACTATTGAAACTGGATTGGTCGATTAACACTAAGTTTATTTACTGCTATTCGGTAAATTCTTGAAAAGATAAACAATATATCTTACCAAGAAGGTTATATTTGGTAAATTTATTTAAGACATACATCTTGATGGACTGAAAGATAACTAGAGGATATTATATTTGAGATATAAGTTTTGTTTAGATTTTTGGAATTATTTTAAGGCCATTGATTCACCCCCCTCTCATCTATTCTAATAGTATTTCCATGTGATATCTCCCATTTTAATACCCTTACTATTCCATCTTACAATAGTCTTTCAAAATTTATCCTCAAAAGTCTCATCACAACTGTAACGTGCATGTCAATGTCATGAAATATGAGAGTCCTTAGAGACTGAACAAGAGTTTTAGAGCTTCCACTGAAAACATTTTTATTCCCAAGCTTTCAAATAGTCCAAATAATTTCAAGAGAAAGGAAAAACTAAAAGACATTTTATTGATTCTTAAGGCTTGGGATACTACCAAAAACAATCTCAAACATATTAATATTTTCATTAATGGAGAGACCAAATATTTTCCACATCTCATTAGCAAACATGCAATCAAAAAATAAATGTTTCAATATCTCAAGAATTCTACATATTTTTCACATATTAAATTCTTCATTGGGATTCTTAAGAGGGAGTCCGTGGAGCATCAAAATCCATATAAAACACTTTTTTTAGGTTACACTTGCCTACCGCAAAGGCTTTCAAAGCATTTATGTGAAAATGAAGGATCAAAGTTTACTGCCCAAACAGAGTTGAGATGGGAGAAAATGTTTTCATTGTCAACAAGGAAAGAATAAATACTTTTAGCTTTGATCGAAGAGAGAGGTGTTCCATCAGGCCATTGAAAGGAGAGAAATTTGAAGTCATCAACATCACATTGAAGAGGCTGAGAAAGGGAAAGGGATTGACATGTCTCCATCAAGACAAAGTATGTTCTCCACTATAATAATGGAATATCAAATGTTGCCCCACTTTTGGTCCTCATACCTTTCAGATAAAAGTGAGTGTTTAATGTATAGTGGTGGTCTTGAAAGATTCTTGTTAGTCCTGAGTCTAAGTCTAGAAAAATTTCCTTCAGGCTAGGGAGCCTTTACCAGATCTTTCTAGATTTCCTTCTCTTTTGTGAATCAGAGGGTTTCTATTTGTGAGTTCATGTTTTCATTGGGTAGGTTAAGTTTCCAATCCGGTAAAGGCCGTGGTTTGAATATTTCTAACATCAGTGTTACACACAATGGAAGTATGTAGTTGTAATCCTTCATTTTGCAGCTTGGCAGAGAATCGGGCTCGAGCTTCTCCACTGGAAAAAAAGTATCAACAGAGTGCATCTTCCACCGATGAATACTAAGTGATGTCCCATTAAGAAGTACAGTTCTAAAATGGATCTTTTAGGCTTAAGAAGGGTTATTGTGTCTGGATTACACCTCTACAAGCCAAAGGGAATGATTCAATAGAAAGAAATTGAGGAAATAAGCCAAAGGCAAAAAAATGGAAATGACCTCTCCCCTACTCCTATAGGCAGGTTTTGACCCACAGAGTATGTTTTTCGCCAAACCATTTAAATGAAGTGATTTCAAGGAAGAACCTATCTCATAAAGAATCTAAGATATAAAGAAGGCAGATGAAATTGACACATGCCATTTTGGCATCCTGATAGACCAAACTTATCCCTTGGTGGATTTTTGAATTGAGAACACTCCAAGAGCACCTCTCCACCCAAAGGAGAAGCAGAAAAGTGATTTTTTGCTACTTCAGAAAAGTTACCATTACGGTTACTAAAAGTGAAAAGACATTTCTTAACGGCCTGTAAAAGCAAGGTAATTAATTCAAATAAATCTATTTTACTTCGTAACGAGCTTTTTCATTAATGTTGGGGTCTTTTCATTTGTGTGGCATGGGAAGTTGGCCATTAAATGGTAAGAATTCAAAAGTTATAAAATCAGTTGAAAGTTGCGAACGAGAGCTACCATTTGTTTGCCAAATTGTTTTGAATTAGAAGTCTCATATTTTAGCTATTCCTTGCTCCTGCATCCCTAAGAGATACTTCTAATTTCCAAATATGAATCATCAAAAGCATGACTTCTAGATTCATGGGATTCAATGGAATGAACAACATTACTTCTGAATGGGATAATATTTCAGATACATCTATGAAGTTCTTTGACATGCAGAAATTCTAGAATAGATTAAAAGTAGGCCAGATACATCCTATTATGGAGAAGTTGAAGGAGAGTGTATTAGTTGAGGCCACTAGTTTCCCCGTGCTTGTTTAAGCCCCATAATTGATCTGGGAATGTATCACTCGATAGAACCCAGATACCTGGCAAATTCTCTTACCCAATGATACGATGCTACTATCTATTGATAGGGAATCTGTCCAAAACTCGCTTCACATCCCAGAGCAAGCTGAGTATTCAAAAATGACATATAGGTGAGCGGTGACTGAATACATTGCCAAAAACTTAGTCTAGAAGAAGGAGATAATGAAAGCATGGTTTCAAGAACCCAAGAGCGCCAAAGGGAAGCTGTCGAAGACATTATATGACAATAATCTAAAGTTGGAGATCATTGACATTATGGTGTTAGTCCACATGATCAAAGGTGAGAGTGAGGCACTCAATTTTGTTGATCATCACTTCTTCCTGGTTCAGGTAATCTGTTCCCAACATCACTTCATTGATTGGGCACTTATGGTAAGTGAGAATCTGTCAGAGGCCCTAGACAGAGCTAAACACTAGAATGAATTTTACATGTCATCAGTCCTCTTATATATTCTGGCTACACTCCAAATTTGGCCATGTCTCCCCAGATTAGAGGAATTTCCTAATGATGTCAAGAGTTATGAGTTTTTCCCCTCCTTGAAATTGCATAATAGTTTTGCTGAGTATCTTTGGGTTAATGATGCATTCACAATGAGATTGTGTAGGGAGTTACAAGGCTGTCCAAAAAGGAGATTCTGTTAGAATAGTCCCAAAGCATAACTGAGAGGGGGGGGGGGGGGGGGAATCCGTTATCAANGGGGGGGGTGAATCCGTTATCAATAACTTAACTTATTTTCTCTTTTTAACTTTAGAATACAATAAAGTAAATTGTCATTCAGATAACATAGTACACAACACACAATTGATTATAGGGAAACCAAATGGTAAAAACCCCAGTGGGAATTAGCACCCACAATGAACTATACTTGTTTGTAGTAATCCCTGTTAGAAGATATTTCAACCCTATTAGGAGTTGTAATTTACAATGCAATAAGTATAGTGACCTGGTTAAGGGTATGACCCGGTTAGGAGTCTTTTACAACTAACCCTATTAGGGGTGAGGACTCACTATCCAAAAGCTCACTGCTTCAATGGTGAAGGCTACAACCTTCTGTAGAATAGATATGCACTATATCTGATGATGAACTATAGAGTAGACCTGCTATCTTGATTAGTTCTAATGTATTGTAATCTTCTACTATTTCTTCACATAGAATCTTGATGAATAAACCACAACTGATATTTTTCTCTGTACATTTTCTGTCTCTTTTTGTATCATTCACACTTGGCGTATCACAAATGACTTGCTATAAGTATCTTCCTCAAAGTATGAGATCATGGGACTTGTAAGACAACTCTTCATAAAATCCTTGTCAGATTTATTAAGCATGAAAATAAATCTCCAACAACCTCCCCCTTTGACATTGATGGCAACATATGATTTTAAAATCATCCTCTGTTCATGGTGTCCTCTTTCTTTTACAATCTTCTCAATATCCTCATCAAAGATTTCTCTACACTAGTGTAGTTCCTCTGACTGTATTTTTGTTCCATTAATATATACTCCCCTAGAGTATATGCTCCCCCTTAGTACATACTCCCCCTTTGACATCAATGGTAAAGGGTGCCATAAATAATTAGGCACAGGTACTACTCCAGAAGTAGAGTAGTCAACCATTTATCAGTCACAAAGGACTGATGTTCCTCCTGTATTCTCTAATTAGACTTAGGAGAGGGAATTAATCCTAGCTTCTCTCTGAGATACTCGAAAGTATCTTTTGATAAAGTTTTTTTGAAAATATTTTCCAACTATTCTTTGGTGCTCACATAGTCCAATTTAACTTCTTTCTCTGCAACCTTTTCTCTTAGAAAATGGTACTTGATCTCCATGTGTTTTATCTTTGTGTGCATTAGAGGGTTCTTAGACATGTTAATAGTGCTAGTGTTATCATAGTGAATAACAATAGGATAATCAACTTGAATACCAAATTCTTTAACCATCTGCTTGATCCAAACCATGGTTGAACAATTCAGTGCTACTGCAACATATTCAGCTTCTGCTGTTGATTGATAAATACAGTTCTACTTCTTGCTTATCCAAGAAACCAGCCTATCTCCAAGAAATACTGCTCCTCCTAAAGTACTCTTCCTATCATCAATACAACCTTCCCAATCTACATCTATATACACATGAAGTTGTACATTCTCTGATTTAGGATACCATAAACCATAGTCTATAGTTCCCTTTAGATATCTGAATATCCTTTTGATTTCCATTAGGTGATTCTGCCTAGGTTCAGCTGTAGATCTTCCAACAATGCCAACTGTATTAGATATGTCAGGTCTAGATTGAGTTAGATAAATGAGTTTTCCAATCATATATTTTTACAATGTCTTATCAACTACTGTGGAATCATCATCTTTTGAAAGCTTTCTTCCTATTATCATAGGAGTGTATACTAGCTTACAGTCTTCCATCTTGAAGGTCTTCAATATTTCCTTCACATATTTTGACTAATTAATGAATATACCTTTATCTATCTGCTTTACATTTAGTCCCAAAAAGTATTTTATAGGACCAATCATGCTCATTTCAA
>MU226956.1:2620812-2638884 GCA_018584345.1 Thuja plicata | reverse complement strand
TTCCCATGTCTCATTCTTAATTATCTGATCTAATTCTTCTTTCATTGCATTCTTCCAATCAGAATCATTACAAGCATCTTCAACACTTAAAGGTTCAATCTGTGAAAGTAAACATACCTCTTCATCCTCTGTTAACCTTTTTTATTTTGATATGGTCAAAACACTGCTACTCTGATCTCCAATGATATCATCTTTAGAATGGTATCTAGATGTGAATTTAGGAACCTTAGGTGTTACTTCTTCTTCTATAATCTGTGATTCTTCTCTACTTGATTTAGGGTCATTGCATGAGACATCAATGCAATCAAACATTTCTTTAATAACCGTATCTTTGCTACTAGGCCTAGGTTCATCTTCAATCATAGGTGCATATTCATAGTACCTTTCTTGAACCATAAAATTTTCATCAATTTTTACATGAGTACTTTCAATTATCTTTTTCAATCTCAAATTGAAACATCTGTATGCTTTGGTTTTTTTAGAGTAACCAAGGAAAATTCCTTCATCACTTCTATCATCAAACTTACCAACACCGTCATCTCTCTTGATGTAGCATTTGATGCCAAAAATTCTGAAATACTTTACTGTAGGTACATTGCCAAACCAAATTTCATAGGGTGTCTTATCTACGCCTGGCCTCAATTGAGTTCTATTGATAGTATAGACTATATTTACTGCATCTCTCCAATATGTTTGCACAATTTTTCCTTCAATCATCATAGTGCACGTTGTATCAAGTATAATCCTGTTCCTCCTTTCTGCAATCCCATTCTGTTGAGGGGTTCTAGGAGCACTCAACTATCTTTTTATTCCATGTTCTTCATAGTACTCATAAAACTGATTAGAGGTGAACTCTCCTCCTCTATCTGGTCTCAGACATTTCAGTTTTAATCTAGATTCATTCTCAACCTTAGCTTTGAATATTTTGAACTTCTCAAAGGATTCAGACTTCTCTTTTAAGAATGCAACCCACATCATCCTTGAAAAATAATCAACACACAAAATGAAATAAATTTCTCCGTAGTATTCAATCTTGTTTGGGTAGGACCACATATATCAGTATGCACTAGGTCCAGTTTACTTTCAGCTGAGTTCTGCTTGCTTCTGAAAGAACTCCTTACATGCTTTCCCATAATACATTCCCTACACATTGTGTCATCTAGTCTTGCAATACTTGGAAGGTCTCTGACTGCCTTGACATTACTTATCTTTACTATGCTATCAAAATTGATATGACAGAGTCTCTTGTGCCATAACCAACTTTCATCCACTTTTGCAACAAAATAACTTACATCAGAATTGAGCTGAAAAAAATTATCTTTTGTTTTGGAGCTTGATGCAATCATGTCTCCATCCTTGTTTTTAATGATGCACTTGTTGTCTTTGAAATCCAAATGATAACCTTTGTCAAGTAGCTATCCAACACTTAGCAAGTTATGATGTAAGCCATCAATATACTAAACATCATCTATCTTGTTCTTTCCATCCAGAGTGATATAACCTCTACCTATGATAGGTTTAGGAGTGTTATCTCCAAATCTAAACATACCACCTTTTTATTTGTCTAAATGAACAAATATGTCTTTGTCACCTATCATATGGTGAGAGCATCCACTGTTAATGTTCCAATCAGTCCTGATGTCTACTTTGGAAATTAGGGCTAACTCTTATTCTTCCTTTTCACCTGCAATGTCCATTTTCTTGAGAAAATTTTCCATGTCTCTAAGGGAAATGAATCCAATTTCATCTTCTCCTGAATCTTCATCAGTTACACCTTCTTCAGCATGGTAACATTCCTTCTTATATTTAGGTTTGTAATCAGATCTGATTCTTGACTCTTGTGGGACACTTAGATGCAAAGTGACCAATCTTGTTGCATGAAAAAAATTTGAAGGGAAGCTGTCCTTCATATTTTCCATTTCCTTTCTTTTCTCTTTTAGCAATCATATCAATGATATCTTCTAGTTCTTCATCAACTTCTTCTTTCTCATTATGGCTAGAGATGTGTAAGGATTTCTTACCATGGATTGAGGCTTTGAAAGTTGCTTCAATTTTAGGTTCAGTCTTCAATCTTGATATCTCAAATGAAAAGATTTTACTGATCAAAGTCTCTCTCTTGAAGTATTGTGAGAATTGCATGGTTTCCTCTAGAATACTTATCTTGTTTTCATAGTCTAATGTTAAGGTAGTTAACAACTTGTCCATTATATCTTCTTCTGATATTTCTCCACCATTGTTTCTGATTCCAAGGACTGCTTCATTTATCCTTTGATTGTAGGCTCTAATGTTCTCTTCAGGTAACATCTCAAGACTGTTGTATTTATCTTTCCATGTCTTCCTGTGTGCATTCTTTGCTTGAATATCTCCTTCAAACATGTCTTCTAAATACTTCCATATTGTGTATGCCTTGTCTAATTTCTTGATCTCAGAAAATTCACTATCAAATAGTGAGCTTATAAGGGCTTCTTTGGCAAATGCATTAGCTGTGAATGTATCCTTCTGTTTACTAGTAGCATCATCTCTAGATAGATATTTTAAAGAGGGAATAACAACTTCTTGTGTGGCTATCTCAAAGATATCAAAACCAACACACTGTAGATGGGTTATCATTTTGTTTTTCCAATCTAGATAATTTTCTCCATCGAACTTAGGGATTTCTTTTCTAAAGTAAGACATTTGATCTACCTTAAGCTGTCAGGCTTCTTCTCCAAGGCACTTGGCTTTGATACCAATTGATAGAATAGTCCCAAAGGATAATTGAGAGGGGGGGTGGAATATGTTATCAGTAACTTTACTTATTTTCTCTTTTTAAATTTAGAATACAATAAAGTAAATTCTCATTAAGATAACACAGTACACAACACACAATTGATTACAGGGAAACCAAATGGTAAAAACCTCTGTGGGAATTAGCACCCACAATGAACTATAATTATTTGTAGTAATCCCTGTTAGAAGATATTTCAACCCTGTTAGGAGTTGTACTTTACAATGCAATAAGTATAGTGACCTAGTTAAGGGTCTGACCCGGTTAGGAGTCTTTTACAAATAACCCTGTTAGGGGTGAGGACTTACTGTCCAAAAGCTCACTGCTTCAATGGTGAAGGCTACAACCTTCTGTAGAATAGATATGAACTATATCTGATGATGAACTGTAGAGTAGACCTGCTGTCTTGATCAGTTCCAATGTATTGTAATCTTCTACTGCTTCTTCCAATAGACTCTTGATGAATGAACCACAACTAATATTCTACTCTGTATATTTTCTATCTCTTTTCATATCATTCACACTTGGCGTATCACAAATGACATGCTATAAGTATCTTCCTCAAAGTATGAGATCATGGGACTTGTAAGAGAACTCTTCATAACACCCTTGTCAACTTTACTAAGCACACAAACAAATCTCCAATAGATTCTCCCTCAAAGACATGGCTTTCATCAGCTAATTTGGATTATATTTCATTTAATTTAGAGGTTTCTCATATCTTCGTCTTGCAGGTTTTGATGATTTCCCTTTGAAGTTGCCTAGGTATCCTACTGATATGATTGTGTTGATTGAAGTAATGAGGTAAGCACTCCAAGTGAACTTACTCTATGCTGAGGCTAAGAAGAAGGGATACGACTTCCCCATGACCATGAAAGCTTACAGTTGTGCATCCCAGTCAGAGGCGAAGAATGTTCTCAAGACATTCTCAAAGAGGTCTTCTTTGGAAACCTACGATGTCTTGAGACCACAATATAACCCAATGAACTATGCTAGGGATGTATTGCAAATGAGTCACACAATTCATCATGTACATGATATTGAAGACTACTAGGCTAATTGTAAGGATGATTTGGAAAGAAGAGAGATTCTATGCCTGGTTAACTATTGAACAAATCAAAAGGTTCAATGTTAACATTGTAGTAGAGGGGCTAGAAGATGATGGAAATCATATGTATGATGATACATATCTAGAGGAGATAAAGCTAACCCCTGTCAGTTTCGAACCCATGCTAGACCAAGCCATTAGCAACTTGTCGACTCTAATGGGAGGTATCTACAAAAGAATAGAACAATGCATCGAATGGACTGCAGGGCAAAGGAAGAGATCAGAAAGGAAGCCTCCTACTTAGTGAACCCTAGCAAAGGATACTGCTAGTACTGCAACCACTTCATCGGTAATAATTAAAACCATTGCTAAAGGATCAACCCAGCTGGCGGGAGGAGGTGATGAATCTCCTAAGAAAACAATCACATTGGAGAAGACTTGTGGAAAAGGTCCACTCCCAAATATCAGAATAATAAAGGAGCTCACAGAGGATGTAGAACTAGAGCGGTCGGTAAAAGTAGTCACAGTAGATGTACTGGTTGACACCCTGACCTAGGATTCTCCCAGGAGAAGGTCTCCTGTCATAGTAGAAGTTGGTGAAGATGCTCCTTCAACCAAAAAATCAGAAGGAGAGGCCAGGAAGAAACAAAAAGTCACTTCAGAAGCCAAATTGGTATCCTCTTCTCCTACTTCAGTAAATCTATTTTCTTTGAGAATAAAGGCTACACCTCCAGTCATCAGGAAATTGTTCATTGAGGACTTGGTTTCTGCCAACAAAGTCACCAACGCAGAGTCATGGATAGAACATAATCTAGAACACAAGAGAAAGAGGGTGGGAGAAGGGGATTCCAAAAAAGACACTCTATCACAAGCCTTTCAGCGCAAGGCCACTTTGTGCAAACAAAAGAAAGTGAAGACAATGTCTACCCTGGGTCATGATCCTGAGACTGGGCACTTTACCATGGAAGTGTCCAAGCCAACTAAGGAAGGTAGATTCGAAGATATGACTGCTTCAAATTTTTCGCTGTAGTCATTTGATATGGGCTTGGCTCGTCATGAAACCAACGTGGATTGGTGGAAGTCTACAAATGTAGTGATAGAAGAAGAGCTCGAGGGGCTCAAGACTGCCAAATTTCAGCTTAAGGAAGAAGTGGCTGAGATGACCAACTTCATCAGACAACTCCTCACTCCAATTGCAAGTGTTCCCAGCACCCAAACCACCTTTGACCTTAGTGCTGCGGAGAACCAAGCCATTCTGGATAAGTTGCAAGAGGACCGACATTATGGGTAGATTAGTAAACAGTGGATTGAGAGGCTCGATTATAAGGGACTAGCAGTGGTTGAACAAATAGGTAATTCCCTTCTAAGGTTGGAGGTAGATAGAAATAACATTGCTACGAACTTACAGACTCTCACATTGAAAAGGGTGAAGTGCCACAAATGTATAGTTATGCTGCATGTGGCAGTAAAGTTGAAGACTAAAGAAGCTCTAAAAGCTAAGATCTTATAGAAAGGAGATGAGCCTTTGATCAAATGGCTTCAGAGTCTAGAGTTTAAGATTGAGATGATCATCCAGGCTGAAGCAGTATTGCAACAGACATATGTCAAGATACAAGAGGAGCAGAGAAAAGATTTCAAACTCCTCTTAGGGCTTCATACACAATCATAGACCAGTGGTCAGGGTAGAGAAATAATCAGAGTAGCCAATATGAATAACTCATTTTTTGGTTATTTGCATAAACTGACAGAAGATTCTACCTCTCATCTAGACAAAGTACCAAAACTCCAGCAATTGAGTGGATGCATTTTCAGAGTGACGAAAGATCTGAAAGATCGGACTGATGCCATTAAGATTCTTGCCAAGGAACATTCTAGGTGGCTCATTTGATACACTAACATCCATGTCAACAGGCATGAAGAACTCATTCAAGTCATTACAGCTGTTACAACCTATAGGGCTAAATTAGACAAGGGGGAGGAAACTGAAGCTTAAATAGATTCCCCCTTGTGCTATTTTTGATACTATTGTAACCGATAAATATTTCAGTTATCATTTCTAGTTGGGGAAGTTGAACTGTTTTGGTTCTCCCCCTTTTCTTGTAATGGCCTAATCTGGGACTCTACATGTACTATTTCCAAAATCAATACAAAGGTCGGCTAAATTTTGGTGTAAAAGATAACATTTTGCTGAGTCAAATTTGTATGTCTGAATAACATTGTTTTATCTATTCCATTTGCATTGTACTTAAATTTCTATTGAATTTGGTTGTTTCCTTGAAGTTGGATTTACAATATGTGTTCGAACCAGAGCTTTGTATTATGATTTGATATAATTAGCAAAAGGGAAAATTCATTGTTATCTTAAGTTTGGGAAATGTTCTTATGATATAGATCAATTCATTATTGTTTCAGTGTTAGTCTTTAGTCTTGCATCTGCATTTTCAGTAGAAGTTTATGCATTACCAATTTTGGGAGTTAGTCTAATTGATGAAATCTTAGAGTTGGCTAGATTTAGAGTTGAATTCGTCCTGCCTGAGCTATTTCCTACCTAGGATTAGCTTGGTTTACCTCTTCTATTCTCGGGTTAAGAACATACCCTTGTTAGAATAGGAAAGAGAAAAATTCACTGAAATCATTCATATAAGGGAGCTGTACCTTTAAATTTAGTGGGAAATTGGTTATTTCAATAACAATTTTCCAACTGTTATATTCGAGTGTTCTTAAGCATTTTGGGTATTTTAGAGTTCAATTGAAAGGAAAAATCTATTTACTAACAGATTTTTGGCGACTCTACTGGGGAGATGAATAGTCATTACACCAGAAGCATATCATGAGGAAAGATGGTGCTTACCCATGAAAATATAATTCCTGTACTCTAACCAAATCTTGGTTTTGAAGACAATCAAGAGGACCTTATTTCCTCGCTTAAAATTTTTTCCTGGAGGAACAGAAGAAGCACCGAACATTACAGAAATGCCAGTCAAGTGCTAGATAAAGAAGAAGCTAGAGTAGAAGCACTTGAAAGAGCAATCCGAAGGAGAAATTAAAGAAGATCATAGCACCAAGTCGAGTGAAGCTAGGCCACAGAATTAGTTGAAAATATGGAGCCTAAAATATTTCTTAGGAGCACAAAGAAAGAAGTACAGATCCATTCTTTGAGAGACTTGTGGATATTAATTTTGATCTTCTTGAAGTACCTCGCTAAAGGAATAGAACCAAAAAAAGCCAGAGCAGACCTTCTTACCCCCTAAGAAGTCTACCCTTTTATCCACCACTTGCCAAGTGTTAATGTTACACGAAGTAGTTGCTCCCCCTGTTATCAATCTAACCCCTTATTTACCTCAAGTAATAATGGCACTCCCTTGGGCCACTGCAGTCAGAACCATGCAATTAGCAGCATACAATCCTCTTCCCTCTGGGTCTAGAAAGAGTTTTCCTAAATTTTATAGATATGGGAAAGTATCTACAGATCAACATATTGCTGCATTCTTTGCTTCTGTCAATATTCTAGCAGTACGGGAAGAGGATGTGGCCGTTAGATTATTTTTTGAGACCCTTGTTGAGGGAACTGCCGATTGGTTTCACCACCTACCAAATTCTTCTATTATAGAATAGGCCTCCACAAGAGCTACTTTTGAGAGAAGGTTTAAAATTGCAGAAGATGAACATGCTCTATTGACGCAATTAACCTCTATCAAGAAAGATCCTTCTATTAGTATGAGAGATTTCATAGCTAAATTCAATAAGCTCATAAATCGTATTCCAGTGGCTGACAGGCCTACGACAGGGAATTTGAAAACATTCTTTATAAGTGCTATGCCACTAGACATCAATTATGATCTAAGAAGATTTAATCCTGTAGGTTTAGATGCTACACAGAGGACTGCCTTGGAACTTGAAGATCACATGATCTCATCCAGGATATGGAAGAGAGAGATCCGGTCAAGAGCCAGTTCTAGTGGTACTACATCGTTTGATGAGATGAACCAAAAATTTTCAAATGAATTCATCTCCTTCAAAAGGCAACTTCCTAGATTCAATAACCATTATCAACAGAACTATCAAGAGCAACCTAGAAGAGGAAATGACGCGAGGAATGCTGATGGTAAAGAACTACAGTTAACTGGTCCACCACAAAGACTAGCTATTGAATCCACTCCTAAAAGAGGGAATATGTGCACCTTTCAACTAACTATAGTTCACGATGGAGAAAGCTTCCCTGATGTAGCCCGTGCTTGGCAAATGCATCAGACTGATGAATGGAATGCTAGAGTCTCTAGAACTGAACCAGACTCATACTCGCATGGCGAATATGAAAACTTATATTTAGAGTATGAGTCTGATTCTGAACAAGGAGCAACATGTTATGTGACCATAGATGGGACTTCCTATATGGTCTTGACCAAGAGCCAGAAAGATAAAGGTCCTGCCTCTTCCCCCCACCTAAAAATAATGAGGTGTCTACCTCCAACTCTAAGGAATCCAATCAAGGCGTGAAAATTCTACAACCAGGTAAGGAGTGGAACTCTTTTGACATTATTCAATTCTGTAAGGACTCTCAAATTCAAATCTCTCCCATAGATTATCTCAAATCAAATCCTATAGAATTACATAAATTAGTAGATTATTGTAATGGAGGGAATCAAAACCTAAACTAGAACGTCATGACTACTATAGAAAATGAGTCAATTTTTGTGGAGCCCATTGAGCAAGGTGAATCATCTGTGTTAGCTACTTTCCCAGGTCAAAATCCTGATCCATTCTATGTGTCTTTGTATATTAATGGATGCAAGTTGAGTAATTGTATAATAGATTCTGGGGCCTTAGATAACGTGATGCCATCAATAGTAGCTAAAGAATTAGGACTTACCCCTACTAAAGTTCATGGTAGGTGCTATTCTATGGATTCCAAGCAAGTGCCTCTAGTTGGACAAATTAAGGATGCCCAAGTGGCTCTGGCAGTACACCCTGAGAAGAAGATGTTGTTAACAATTCTGGTTGCTGATATACCTGCTAGCTACGATTTGTTGCTAAGCAGGAGTTTCTACATAGATCTAGGAGGGGAAATAAAGTTAGATTGGTCTCAAGATTTAATCCCGGTTGGTAATAAAAAGATTGAATTGGTATCAGAAGAGAAATCTAAGTTTATAGTGCTAAAATCTGATGATCCTAAAGCCCAAATTCTATGTCAAGAATTGGAATTTGGAAACTATATGTTATTTACTAATGATCATGATGAGGATGTGAAACTAGGAGAACCAAGAAAGGAATTTTCCTCCAAGGAAGAGTCATCTCAAATCTGGACACTTGAATTTGATGATAGTTGTGCTTCATCAGGATCTGATGCAGGCATGGTCTTGATATCACTAGATGGAATATGTGAGCCTATAGCTTATAAATTAGAGTTTAGAAATACCAACAATACTAATGAATATGAAGCCCTCCTATTAGGAATCATCAATGCAAAGGAAAAAAGCATGAAGATTTTGAGAGCTCATGGTGATGCAGAGCTTATCATGCACCAGGTTAAGAATCAATACTTTATTAAAAATCATAGATTAACGAACTACAAAAATAGAGTATGGGATGAGATAGAAACACTAGATGCATTCTTTATTGAATCAGTGCCAAGAGAGTTGAATGACAAAGCAAACTCCCTGGCTATGTCAGCTTCATTACTCCTTCTCCATCCAGAATTCAAAGACAAGAAGTACCAAGTGGAAGTCATATATCGACTGTCCGAACCTGACAATGTGGAAGATTGGCAAGTGTTCAAAGATGAAAAGAATCTCCTTCTCTTTCTAGAGAGCGGTGGCAACTTCCACAAAGAGGTCTATGGAAATTGTAAAAGAGATCATCCAGAAAAGAAAAAGAAAGATAAGTTAGATATTATCTAGCTACAAGGTAATATCATTCCACCCCATCTAGTTACTCTTGAAAAAACTTTTCAATAGGCATGACACTTTTGTGAAGGAGAAAAGAATCGAAAGAGGTCCTACTACTGGCGAGTATGAAGGAATGAATATTGGAAATGAGAAAGATCCCAAGATGATCAACATTGGAAAGTTTTGTACTGAAGAAGAATGAAATGAGGCTAGGAAACTCTTCCTAGAATACTTAGACATTTTCATCTGGAGATATGAAGACCTGAAGAGTTTTATGGGTGGGAAATTCAAGCATCAAATCTCCATAAAACCTAAAGCTACCCCATTTAGGCAAAAGAAAAGGAACTATAATCCCAAACTTGCAGATGCAATATTTAATGAAGTAGATAAAATGCTCAAAGCACAGATCATCTATCCTATACACCAGTCTACCTGGGTGGAAAACATAGTGCCTGTGAGGAAGAAGAATGGAGAGATAAGAATGTGTGTAGATTTTAGAAATATTAACCAATCTTCTTTGAAAGATAATTATGCTCTTCCCAATATGGATCACTTACTGCAAATCATAGACAGAGTTGAAATGATGTCTATGTTGGACGGCTTTTCAGGATATAATCAGATAGAAGTTGAGAAATAAGACCAACATAAAATGGTGTTCACCACCC
Source organism: Thuja plicata (assembly GCA_018584345.1). Classification (NCBI taxonomy): domain Eukaryota; kingdom Viridiplantae; phylum Streptophyta; class Pinopsida; order Cupressales; family Cupressaceae; genus Thuja; species Thuja plicata. The sequence continues at coordinate 2,628,519 of MU226956.1, read as the reverse complement.
AATGGGGAACCTTTGCTTACTACAGAATGCCATTTTGGATAATTAACGTTGGAGCTACTTTTCAGAGAGGTATGGACCTTTCCTTCAGTGACATGAAGAATAAAATCATTGGTATGTATTTGGATGATCTTACTGTATTCTCAAGCAAAATAATAGATCATATAAATGACTTAAGGAAATTATTTCAAAGGTGTCGAGAGGATGGGATTTCGTTAAATCCAAATAAGTCAGTATTCTGTGTAACTGAGGGGAAATTTCTAGGTCACATTGTCTCCCAAGAAGGCATAAGAATTGATCTAGAAAGGGTCAAAGCTATTCAGCAATTGAGTTTACCTATGAATAAAACTGGAGTAAAATATTTTTTTGGTTAGTTTAACTTTCTCAGGAGGTTCATTCCAGATTTTTTGGAAATTACTAAATTTATAGTTGATATGATGAAGGGAAATGTGAATTTCAAGTGGAATGAATCCAGTAAGCAAGCCTTCAAAAAAATAAAGAACACCATAGCCAATGCTCCGATGTTATGTCACCCTGATTACAAGAAAGACTTTGTAATCTATTTTTATTCTTCTGAACATACTCTATCAACCATTCTCATGCAGGAAAATGAGGAGGGAGTCCAGGATCCTATTTCTTTTATGAGCATGCCTCTAAAAAATAATGAGCTGAAATATTCCCAAACTGAAAAATATGCTTTCGCAGTCGTTAAGGCTTTAAAGAATTTTAGATTCTACATCTTACACTCACATTCTCTTGTGTATGTACCTGATATCACAGTGAAAAGAATATTGAATCAATAGGATGTAGGATGTAACAATAGAGGAGCATGGGTAGCTAAAACGCAAGAATATGATGTGGAGATCAAGCCCACAAAGCTGGTGAGAGGAAATGTACTATGCAGGGAAATGGCGGAAAACCAAGTAGGTGAAGACCTAGATGCTACACAATTGGTTTTGGCAGTAAGTATGAAAGACCCCTGGTTTAAAAACATCATGTATTTCCTTATATATGGTGAATTCCCTGAAGGGATAACTTCTAAGCAAAGAAGAGACCTGAAACTGAAGGCTTCTAAATATGTTATCTGGGAAGATAGGTTATATAAGAGATCAATAGACGTGACCTTTCTCTGATGTGTCAACAGACAACAACAAGAGAAGTTGTTAAAAGTATTTCATGATGAAGCCTGCAGAGGGAATTTCTCCTCATCAGTTACCGCATTCAAGATTCTAAGCTAGTGTTATTACTGGCTAGGAATGTTTAGAGATGCTTACCACTGGATAGCAAAGTGTGAGAAATGCAAAATATTTACCAGAAATCCATAGTTAGTAGCGTTACCTCTGAGACTAGTGATAATTGAAAGTCCTTTTCAACAATAGGGTCTTGATTTCATTGGTCCTATAAACCCCACATCTAGTGCAGGTCATACCTACATAATCACTACGACTGACTACTTCACAAAATGGGTGGAGGAAAAAGAAACCAAAAGGACTACTTCAGAAGTAGTATGTGAATTCATCAAAGAAAACATCCTGGTAAGGTTTGGTGTGCCTATTAAGTTAGTTATGGATAACACTGCATACTTTTCTTCTCAAGAAATTACTGAATTTTGTTTCGAGTATGGCATCATGGTCAGTCATTCTTCTGAATACTTCCCTCAAGGGAACAGTCAAGCCAAATCCAGCAATAAAAACTTGGTGAATATCAAAAGGAGCTTGTAGCAGACAACCAGAGAGCCTGGCATAAGAAAATCTATGAAGCCCTCTGGGAAGATAGAGTGACTCCCAAAAGAGCCATAGGTGTATCCCCTTTTGAACTTGTTTATGGAGTCGAGGCCAGCCTTCCATTACCACTGGAGCTAGCAACCTACAAATTGAGAACAATAGTAGAAGATGGCATATATGAAAATGGTTTAGAAAAGAGGATTCTGTACCTAAACAAACTGGAAGAAGAAAGAGAGAAAATGGTTGACCACATTACACAACATCAGATACGTGTAAAGAGTTTGTTTGACAAAAAGAGAAGACCCCACAAATTTATGATAGGAGACATGGTGTTGTTGTTGGACAAGCATAGGGCACCCAAGGGCATGCATGGAAAATTTGAAACACTATGGAAAGGACCTTTCAAGATCCATCAAGTGTTCGAGAAGAATTCTTTCAAATTGACATATCCAGATGGTGAAGCACTACCCCTGATGTACAATGGTTAGGATTTGAAGCTCTATCAGATTTAAATTGAAAACATGTAAATGTCCAATGTCAGATTTAAAGCTCTATATGATTTGAGATTCCTTTCTTGGACATGTGAATGTCCAAGTCCCCAGACAGAGCCAGCTGTTGCCCCACTTTTGGTTCACATACCTTTCAGACAAAAGTGAGTGTTTAATGTATAGTGTATTAGTAATAACTGAGGGGGGAGGGTGAATCAGTGGCCTCAAAAATTTATTCTTTAATCACTAACCACCAATCAAATACATCTTAGATTATTAAGTCCCTACAAGATGCATGCCATGAAATACTAATAATGATTTAACTATCTGTCAATTTTCCTTGTATGTCCTTATTCTCCTTGATTACCGATAAGCAGTAAAACTATTTACCGACACTCAGTAAATATGCAGAGTATACCAATCAATCCAGAAATGCATATGTGAAATGTAAAATAGTAAAGTAATAACCATACACACATAACACATGGATTTTAACATGGAAACCCTATTAAGGGAAAAACCACTGGGATCGGTACCCCAAATTTTCACTCTTCTGAAGTGAGCCCTATTAGGATCCAACCCTGTTAAAGGTTACAAACACACTGTTAGGTGTGACCTTGTTACAGGATTTTATACATAGAGGTTGTCACTTAGTATTGGGCATCTATTTGCTACCATCCTTGAATCAACCTCCTTCTTAGACTGTCAATAGGCTTTAGGAAAATCTTGCTACCATCCTTGAATCAACCTTCTTCTTAGACTGTCAATAGGATTTATGCAATTTCAATGCTACTTTCATGAATCAACCTTTTTGGCACTCCTTGGGATGTACCTCAATATATAGAAGACTGTTAAGTCCTGCTCTATTAAGAGACTTGATGCTTCAATGGTTAAACTGAAACATTATGACCTATTTCTAATGCAACTTGAATTGAAGATTTTTAGATCTATTTAAGTACATTACCTCTCTGATCAATGTATTAATTCAATTCTTTGTTCTACACACTTTTTGCTCTGTGATGCTGTGCTTCACTGTTTGTCGATGTCTGCAGAATTCTTTAGCTCTTCTTCAGCTTGATTGATTAGGACTGTATGAAGTTCTTCTTCATCAGTTTCTCTTTAGCATCCTCTTTCTATTCACTCCCCTTCCCATGTATGTGATTATGGAAATGAATTATGCTTGTCTCTTATATAGACATGATAGTCACTATTTCTTGATTCTTGATTCTTGGTGTGAACAACAATCCAACCAATTTGATTTAAACCTTTAACTCCTGATTTATCTCATAGTTATCTTCTTTCCAACTATACAAATCTTCTATAAATCAATTACTTAACTCTGGTCAAATAAAACAAATAAAAAAACCAGTTAAGTCTATCCTTAAGCTCTGCCAACTAGATATTTTGTCATTTTCTGAACTCTCTATTCTGTTGGTCAACTCTGCAGTTAGTCATTGGCGATAACTGCCAGTTTTGTTGGTGTGACTCCATTCAGCTTTGGGATCTCCATCTTTCTGGCATCATTGGATTTTTCTCATTGAGTAACTCTGTTTTCAACTCATCGGGTATCACTATGATTTTTCTTCATCGGGCAATAATGTCTTATGCTCATTGGGTACCACTATGAATTTTATTCTTTGTCTTCATCGATGGTGTGCACTCTATTGGTGTTGTATATCACTTAGTGAATACTTGAATTTTATGCATTACTGAAAGCATAATCTTTGTTCCATTGATTCTCTGAAGTCTTTGGCATTATGTACATGACCGTACAAATGATATCAAGTTGACATCAATGACAATACAAACCATTAATTGATTTAATGTCTTGTATCATCTTCAACTTAACATTATCAAAAATTCAATGAGTTACATGTCATCAATCTCTCCCTTTGGCATTGATGGAAACATACTATACTATCACACTATACTATTTCTTATACAATATAAAATACAATTGTTGAGATTCATCAAATTACCAAATAGTTTTTTTTGATAACCGATAAAAATGTTTGACCGTCGGTAAGATCTCTGTTGGCTTAGATTTGATTCTTGCATCTTTCTATGTTTCTTGTACTGATGTGTTGTGTTCTCTTCTTGTGTCAATTTCTATCTTTTGACTATTCTTCTTCTTTGATGTCTCTATCTCTTGTCAGCAACTCTCCCTATGGATATGATCTCTCCCTATTTGGAGTAATCTGATAATGAATAATTTCTTGTGATAATATGGATACATTCTCTCCCTTTGACAACAATGCCAAACAAATATTTTACAAATATCTGACATTCATGTCAAACAATTATTTTCTTCTATCCATAATATATTCCTTGAATTTCCGTTATCCATCAGCAATACAACAATATGCTATGGTGCTCGGTTCTGATGTATACCTTTCTATATATTGATGTAGCTTTGAAGTTCATCTTTTTTCTTGCATCAACATGAATGATATTTTGAAAATATATAGGCTGATGTAGCCTGCAGTCCTTTACTGACTGGTAGACAAGGGTTTGACCCCTAGTCTCTTTCTCAAGTACTCAAATGTATCCTTGGGCAGTGGCTTGGTGAAGATATCTGCCAATTGTTCTTTAGATTGCACATACTGAAGTATCACCTCTTTTTCTTGAACTTGTTCTCTTAAATAATGATACTTGATTGCAATGTATTTTGTCTTGGAATACATGACTGGATTCTTGGAAATTTTTATTGCACTAGTGTTATCACAATAGATAATCACTGGTTCTGAGATCTTCATATGCATAACTTCCAGCAACTGTTTGATCCATGCAATATTTGAGCAATTTTAAGCAGCAACAACATATTTTGCTTCTGCACTAGACTGAGAGATGCATCCTTGCTTCTTGCTAATCCATGTGACAAGTCTGTCACCCATAAAGAATGCTCCTCTAGTTGTACTCTTTTAATCATCAAGATTTCCAGCCCAATCAATGTCGGTAAACACTTTTAGTTCAAATTTGCCTTCTCTTCTATACCATAATCCAAATTCCTTAGTATTCTTCAGATATCTTAAGATTATTTTCACAATAGTCATATGTGATTCCCTAGGGTTAGCAAAAAATCTAGCAACAATTCCTACTACATGTGCAATATCTGGTCTAGTGTGTACAACATACATGAGTTTTCCTATCATTGAACTATACAAAGTCTGATTTACCTCTATTGTCTTGTCTTCATTTTCTAATTTTCATCTAGTGGCTATCACTGTTCCAATAGGTTTGGAATCTTCCATCTTGAATATTTTTAGGACTTCTTTGATGTATTTGGACTGTGTAATAAAAATACCTTCACTTTGTTGAATGATCTGTAGACCAAGAAAGAACTTGATCTCTCCAAACATAGACATCTCAAAATATTTTCTCATCTCATCAAAAAATGATTTTCATAGCATATCATTGCCTCCAAATATGATGTCATCAACAAATATTTCAGCAATCAAAGTGTTAGCATCAATATCTTCTTTTAAGTAAAGATTACTATTTTCACTAGTCCTTATGAATCCAATACTTATTAGATAGGAATGAAGTCATTCATACTAGGCTCTTGGAGCTTTTTTTAATCCATACAAAGCTTTGTGAAGTCTACATACCATTTTCCTCTTGTCTAGATCCACAAACCCTTCTGGTTGTTCAATGTATACCTCTTCTTCAAGTATTCCATTTAGAAATGCTGACTTGACATCCATTTGATATACTTTGAATCCTTTGTATCCAGCATAAGAAAGTAGTATTCTTACTCCTTCTAGCCTAGAAATGGGTGAAAATGTTTCTCCATAGTCTATACCTTCCTCTTGTGCATACCCCTTGCATACTAGTCTTGCTTTGTTCCTTGTGACTTCTCCATTCTTGTTCATCTTAGTCCTGAATATCCATTTTGTACTGATGACATTTTTGTCATCTGGTCTTGGCACAAGTGACCATGTTTTGTTCTTCTCAATCTTCTCAATCTCATCATTCATAGCACTTATCCATTCTTCATTATCTAGTGCAACATTGACATATTTCTTCTCAAACTCACAAATTAAGCAATTAGAGTTTAAAGACTTACTTCTTGTTCTTGTACTAGCTTTCTTATCTCCTATGATCCGGTTCTCTGGATGGTTCCTTCTTACATAGCTTTCAAGTATAGGTACAACTCTTTGTGTATCAGCTTGATCTTCATTACCTTGCACATTATCCTGACTGTCGGTAACAACATTCTGACCATCGGTTGCAACATTCTGTTGTTCTGGAAAAAAGCACTGTTGCTCAGGTAGAGTTATCGGTTCTTCACAATATACAAAATTGTTGTAGTCCTCTAGTTCTTTTGTGTTTTCCAGCTCATTCTTTTCTACAAATTGATCAATCTTTACATTTTCACTTTCAACTATTTTTTTAGAAGCCTTGATAAGACATTTAAAAGCTTTTCTCTTGGTAGAATACCCCAAAAAAATACCTTCATCACTTTTGGCATCAAGCTTTCCATTTCTATAATCCTTTAAGACATAACATTGACTACCAAAGATCTTGAAGTAACTTACATTGGGTGTTTTACCATACCAAAGCTCATAAGGTGTCTTCTTTGTGTCCTTCTTAAATTGTACTTTGTTAAGTGTATAAAAAGCATTGCTGACAGCTTCCCTCCAAAAGATTTGGGTGATGTCCTTTTCTATCATCAGTGTTCTTGCACAATCAACTATTGATCTATTCCTTCTCTCAGTAATCCCATTTTGTTGTGGTGTTCTTGGTGCATAAACCTATCTTTTTATACCATGCTCACAGAAATTAGTGAATTCATCTGATATAAATTCTCATCCTCTATCTGATCTTAAACATTTTAGATCCTTACCACTTTATTTTTCTACCATAGCCTTAAACCATTTAAAAATCTTGAATGCTTCAAATTTTTCTTGTAGAAACATAATTGTCATCATTCTAGAGTAATCATCAACAAAGAGAATAAAATATCTATCTCCATAATAGCTCTTTGTCCTCATAGGTCCACATAAATCAGTATGGGCTAATTCTAGAATATCATCAGATGTATGGGTTTTACTTTTGAAACTAGACTTTGTCATTTTACCTTTTTGACAATTTTTGCACATGATGTTGTCTGGCTTTTTCATCGTCGGTAAGCCTCTTACACTTCTTCTTTTGCTTATTTTCATCATGTTGTCAAAATTCACATGACAAAATCTTTTGTGCCACAACCATATGTCTTTTTTTCTAGTCATTAAGCAAGTGGTGTTGGTATCATTCAGATAGAATAAGTTACCTTTAGTCTGTTCATCGGTACCAATCACTTTTCCTGATTCATTGAAGATCTTTGCCTTCTTGTTTTCAAATGCTACTCTGTGACCTGAATTATTCAGCCGAGAAACACTCAATAGATTATAATTCAATCCTTTTACCCAATAAGCATTTTCACATTTAATCAGGTTATTCAGCATTATTGTTCCTTTACCTTCAACTGGACAAGGTGTATCATTTCCCATTCTTAC
>MU226956.1:2602688-2614432 GCA_018584345.1 Thuja plicata | reverse complement strand
CGCGGCCCCCTGCCCCACCACCCCCACGGCCTAGCCACCCCGGCTCTGCACTGCGCCGCCCAAAGTGGCCACTCCGCTCTGGCGCACCGGTCTCCCTCCGCGCCGCTCACTCTAGGCGCCCGCTCACCGCCGCTCCGCCAGCGTTGGCAGGAATTTTAAAACCCCCACGGGCTTTAGGCACTAGCTTCTGGTCCTCTATATGACCACGGGCTCTGATTCTGGCCCCCTGGGTGCGCCATGCGCCTAGGGGCCTATTTTTTTTAGCCCCTGGGGCTCCTGTTGGGCAATTTTGAGCCCTTTTCACCTTTTTTGCTCTACAAGGAGCATACGGAGTCCTTTTTTGGACTTCTTTATATCGTCGGAAAGCTCTTTCTGAGATCTATCCGAATACAGTGATTAGGTTTTTTGGGTCCACTGTTTTAACAGAATTTTTTTCTGTTGAAGTCTGATGTTTTGTTCTGCCTTTCGGGAGTCATATCTGGCTCATCCGGACTCCTTTTTTGGCAAACAAGATATCATCGGAAAGCTGATTATGTTTACTATTTAGTGGCTAAGGTATTTCTTCTAGATTCTACTCCAAGTTTTCACTCCTTTGAGTTATGCAGTTTATGCCCTCTGGTGGTGTGCTTGGTTCTACAGGTCCGAGGATCTCTTCCTCTGAGTTCATAGTTCACTCTACTTTCTGACATCTGAGCTTGCATGCTCATTCTGATGCATTCTTTTCTATAAAAACACTAAGATAAAGTGCCTTCTTCTACTTTTTTGGGATCTTGCACACCTGGTTTGGTTTTTGTACCTGCACTGTGTTATAAAGTGCCATGGGGGGATTATGATGCATATGCCTTAGGCGCATCCACTCTTGTCAAGTGAGCATACCTTCCATGACATTATCCCATGTAGAATGTGTCTATGACACCGCCCTTTATCCTGTGTTTGTACCTCTGTTGCACTTGGTGTTCCTGATTCTTCTTCTGCAGCTGTTTCTGGTACTGCATTTTAGTGTTCCTGTCACCACTCCTAGTTCAGCATTATGGGGGGGTTCACCTGTTGGTTCTATTGCTTCCTGGTTTGATTGATCAGCTCTTCAGACACTTGTCTTCTCTACCTGATCATGCACTTCAGTGGGGGTTCCAGCAGTATCTTCTGACAGAGTTTTCAGACATGCTTCAGAGATGCTTCTTGCTCTATTCTTTTCCCTTTATGTTTTGGGTACCTGATCAGGCCTAGTTGCCGGGACCCATCTTTCCTACTTTCTGCAGTAGTTTAGCAGTTTTTTGCTTCTCCCTAAGTTACACTTAAGGGGGGTGTTAGAGTAGTCGAGTTTTGCTAATAATTAAATTAGTTAATTATTAGTTCATCTACTCTTAGCTTAAGTTAGACTTAGGAAAGTTTCCTTTTCCGAGTTGTTTCCCTTTTAGGGTTTCGGTATCCTTTATAAGGATTGACCAGCTTTCATTTCATAAGGAGATTGTATTATTTTCATCATTGTGTTAATAGAAGATAATTTCTTTCACAATGGGTTTGCAGTCTCTGGCCTATCGGCCGCCATAGATTTCTGGATCCTTCTCTCTTCTGTCTATTTCATTCTGTTTGTAATAGCTATGCATGCAGGTGTTCTTGGGTAGATTGATATTCATCAATCCTAACAAAAGGATCAACCCACCCGGCGGGAGGAGGTGATGAACCTCCTGAGAAAACAATCACATTGGAGAAGACTTGTGGAGAAGGTCCACTCCCAAATATTGGAACAACAAAGGAGCTCACCGAGGATGTAGAACTAGAGTGGTTAGTAAAAGAAATCATAGTAGATGTACTGGTTGACACCCCGACCCAGGATTCTCCCAGGAGAGTGTCTCTCATCATAGTGGAAGTAGGTGAAGATACTCCTTCAACCACAAAATTAGAAGGAGAGGCCAGGAAGAAACATAAAGTCACTTCAATAGCCATATTGGTATCCTCTTCTCCTACTTCATAAAATCCATTTTCTTTGAGACCAAAGGCTACACCTCCAGTCATCAAGAAATTGTTCATTGAGGAGCTAGTTTCTGCCAACAAAGTCACCAGCGCAGAGTCATGGATAGAACATACTCTGGAACACAAGATAAAGAGGGTGGAAGAAGGGGCTTCCAGCAAATACACTCTATCACAAGCCTTTCAGCCCAAGGCCACTATGAGAAAACAAAAGAAAGTGAAGACAATGTCTACCCTGGGTCGTGATCTTGAGACTGCGCACTTCACCATGGAAGTGGCCAAGCCAACTAAGGAAGGTAGATTCAAAGATATGACTGCTTTAGATTTTCAGTTGCAGTAATTTGATACGGGCTTGGCTCGTCATGACACCAAGGTGGATTGGTGGAAGTCTACCAATGTAGTGAAAGAAGAAGAGCTCGAGGGGCTCAAGACTGCCAAAGTTCAGCTTAAGGAAAAAGTGGCTGAGCTGACCAACTTCATTAGACAACTCCTCACTTTGATAGCAAGAGTTCCCAGCATCTAAACCACCTTTGACCTCAGTGCTATGGAGAACCAAGCCATTCTGGCTAAGTTGCAAGAGGACTGGAATTATGGATAGATTGGTAAATGGTGGATTAAGAGGCTCGAGTCTAAGGGACTAGCAATGGGTGAACAAATAGGTAATGCCCTTCTAAGGTTGGAGGTAGAGAGAAATAAAATTGCTACAAACTTATAGACTCTCATGTCAGAAAGGGTGAAGTGCTAGGAATGTATAGTTATGCTGCATGTGGCAGTAAAGTTGAAGACTAAAGAATCTCTAAAAGCTAAGATTTTACAGAAAGGAGATGAGCCTTTGATCAAATGGCTTCAGACTCTAGAGTTTAAGATCGAGATGATCATCCAGGCTGAAGCAGTATTGCAATAGACAGATGTCAAGATCAAAGAGAAGCAGACCAAAGATTCCAAAATCCACTTAGGGCTTCATACAAAATCACAGACCAGTGGTCAGGGAAAAGAAATAATCAGAGTAGCCAATATGAAGAATTCATTTTTCGGTTATTTTCATAAACTAAGAGAAGATTCTTTCTCTCATCTAGACAAATTACCAAAACTCTAGCAATTGATTGGATGCATTTTTAGAGCAACAGAAGAATTGAAAGATCTAACTGATTCCATTAAGATTCTTGCCAAGAAACATTCTAGGTGGGTCATTCGATACACTAATGTCCACGTTAGCAAGCATGAAGAACTCATTCAAGTCAATACAACTGTTATAGCCTATAGGGCTAAATTAGACAAGGGGAAGGAAACTAAAGCTTAAATAGATTCCCCCTTGTGCTATTTTTGATACTATTGTAACCGATAAATCTTTCAGTTATCATTTCTAGTCGGGGAAGTTGAACCATTTTGGTTCTCCCCCTTTTCTTGTAACGGCCCAATCTGGGACTCTATATGTACTATTTCCAAAATCAATACAAAGGTTGGCTAAATTTTGGTGTAAAAGATAACATTTTTCTTAGTCAAATTTGTATGTCTGAATACCATTGTTTTATCTATTCCATTTGCATTACACTTATCTTTCTATTGAATTCATATGTTTCCTTGAAGTTGGATTTACAATATGTGTTTGAACCAGAGCTTTGTATTATGATTTGATACAATTAGCAAAGGGGGAAATTCATTGTTATCTTAAGTTTGAGAAACGTTCTTATGATATAGATTGAGTCATTATTGTTTTAGTGTTAGTCTTTAGTCTTGCATCTACATTTTTAGTAGAAGTTCACGCATTACCAATTTTGGGAGTTAGTTTGATTGATGAAATCTCAGAGTTGGCTAGATTTAGAGTTGAATTCATCCTGCTTGAGCTATTTCCTGCCTAGGATTAGCTTGGTTTGTATCTTCTATTCTCAGGTTAAGAACATACCCCTGTTAGACTAGGAAAGAGCAAAATTCATTGAAAATCATTCATATAAGGGTGCTGTACCTTTAAATTCAGAGGGAAATTGGTTTTTTCAAAAACAATTTTCCAACTATTATATTCGATTGTTCTTAAGCATTTTGGGTATTTTAGAGTTAAATTGAAAAGAAAAATATGTTTACTAACATCAAACTTATGAAAAAACTCCTCCTGCTCCATCAACTGCCCTTTTGTAAAAATGTCTTCCAACTTCATAATTCATTTTTCTACCTTTATTTTAGCTAAACATCCTTGCAATAATACATGGGGTTTTCCTTGGTGTTTCAAATTCTACTAGATTGATCATTCGCTACAAACCCTCTTACTATTAGAAATAGCTTCATTCTAAGAAATAAGGTGTCTCACTTGACCCCCACCCTTTCCAAATGGATTTAAAGACATAAGAACCATAAAATATAATTCAGAAAAAACCACTAATAAGGTCGCAAAGGCGGATCCTCTTCCATGAGGTTCCTTTACATGAAACAAATTTGCATATATTGTTTCTAGAAAAAACTTTCCATGGTTCCATCCCTTGTAGAGATTTTAAAATCCACTTGCCTACAAGTACAATTCCTTGTAACCTAATATATTTCAATACTAGGTGTTACAATAAATGTATCACACACAACTAAGGGGGGGGGGTGATCAAAACTTAGGACCTTTAACAAAATTACCAACTTAATCTTATTTTTGAAAGATAAACATGAATGTAGGAACATAACACAGTAACCAACACATAACACCAATATTTTTGACACAAAAACCCTGTTAGGGGAAAAATCATGGTGGGAATAAAACCCATAATATGAATATACTATGTTAAAAGAACTATACACTGTTAGAAGTATTACAAAGGGGTATGCATGTGCATTCACACACACTGCCTAGAGCTCACTTCTCAAATAGAACAAGGATTTCAATCCCAAGGAAGGATCACTTCCTTACAACAATCTTTGATCTCAAAACATACAGGACATACTATCCAAGCTCACGAACTGAAAACCAACATCTCTAATATGGAAAAATAATTCCAATGAAGTACAACAATTCTCTGCCTCAATTGTAGATTCTACTCATACCTCTTCTCTCAACATCTCTTACTTTCTACCATGCCTCACGCATACCTTCACAATTACAAATGATTACATATTTATACAAATTACATTAATTTATTTCAATTAGGTTGGCTATGGACCTAATTAGAAAATATTAAATCATTACAGCTCAATACTCAATGCATTCTACTAAATGTTGGCTAAGACAACAATGATTCATAATCACAACCATGAACATGATCCTGGTCCATAAATCATGCCATGATCTATTGAAATATGCTACACCATTATTTCGGCCAAGAAAATGAGAATAACAACACATTACATGAGGAATCTTCAATTCTTATCACATAAACCAATGCGATCTGCCAACACAAATAAGACATGATCAAGAAACATCAGCAAGAAACATGAAATAATAAGACATCAACAAGAATATCTCTATCTCATGAATCAAACTCATTTTCACACTATTCATCAAGAACACTAAACCATAACCATTCTCATAAAATAAAAATAACTTTCTAGCATCCAAATCATGAACCATTTGACCTGAGGACACACATCGATATCTTGAGCTCACCACTTGGTTAGCAACAAAGAATATTTCCAAACCTATACACACTGATCCAAATATTGAAACATTGTCACAGATAGAATAGCCAAAATAACAATCTCTAATAAATCCATCATAACTCACTCAAATCAACATGCAATCCTATTATACTTGAACTAATCAAGTACAGACATCCCTAAAAACATTACTATCTTCGCAACATATGATATTCAATGCAATATCCATACCATAAAATTTTTCTAACCGAACTAACTAGGATCAATGTCTCTAACAATAGGAATACGTTGACATCAATGAAAAAAAATTAATTCCATCACAAATATGCATAACCTAAACAATATCTCAACAATTTCCCCCTTTGGCATTGATGGAAACATATGATGTGAAAAATTTAAATCAATGCACAAAGAAACAATATCAACAACAATACCAATTGTAATATCCACAATATCAAAGTCTTGCCAAAAAAAAAAATCTCTTCATCATAGTCTAAAACTAGTTTTTGCATGAATATCTTCCCCTTTGACATTAATAAAAAAGGCACATGTATGCACTAAGTCATAGAGGCTAAAAATTTGAACAATGAACTCTCAACCACTAACCACTACTCCCCCTAAGGAGTAGCTACAAAAAAAAAATCAATCTAGATTAATGATAATCTGTAATTACATTGGACTGATGCATCTCAATGCATCTCTAACTCTGATTAGGAGGGGAAATATCCCCAATCTTACCTCAGAGATACTAAAAAGTATCCTTTGGAAAGGGCTTCATGAAAATATCTGCAATCTGGTCTTTTGTAGACACATATTTCATTCTTACTTCTTTCTCACGGACTTTGTCTCTCAAGACATGATATTTAATATAAATATGCTTTGTCTTTGAATGTAAGACATGGTTCTTTAAAAAATTGATAACACTTAAATTATCACAATGAATAGTAATAGGATCATCAATAATAAATCTTATATCTTTCAACATTTTCTTCATCCATATTAATTGTGTACAACTAGTAGCAACAAGAATATATTCAACTTTAGTAGTAGATTGTGATATACATTTTTGTTTCTTACTTTCCCATGAAACTAATCTCTTACCCAAAAAGAATGCTCCACCACTAGTGCCCTTTTTTCATGCACATTACCTTCCCAATCTACATCATTAAATACACTCAATGCAAAATCATCACCTTTTCCATACCATAATACATAATCAACTGTCCCTTTCAAGTATCTGAATATTCTCTTAACAACAACATGTGATTCTTTCGGTTCTACTTGAAATATAGCAACAATACAAACACCATTCATAATATCTAGTCTATTTTGTATCATGTATAGTAACCCACTAGTGATCTTGTATGATTTGCATTAGGTGTATCATCAATCTTTTTCAATTTAAAACCAATAATCATAGGAGTACCAACATGTTTTGAATCATCCATTCCAAATTTATTCAATGACTCTTTCACATACTTAGACTGAGATATGAAAATACCTTTATTATTTTGTGTGATCTACAATTCCAATGAAAACATTCATCTCAACTGTCATAGACATCTCAAATTCTTTCTGCTTTTCATCAGAAAATTCCTTACTCAACTTCTCATTTCCACCAAAATTAATATCATCCACAAAGACTTCAAAAATTAATATGTTATCATGATCAATTTTGAAGTACAAATTACTACCAGTAGTGGCTTTACTAAAACTAAGTGTTAGTAAATACTTATCCAACCTCTCATACAAGGCTCTAGGAGTTTGTTTCAATCCATAAAGTTCTTTCTTCAATCTGAAAACCATTTCATCTTCATCGATCAAAGTAAAATCATTTGGTTGCTCAATATATACTTCCTCTTCCAACTTTCCATTAAAAAATGCAGACTTAACATGCATCTGATATGCCTTAAAATCTCTGTAAGTAGAATATGCGAGAAACATCCTAAAAACTTAAATTATAGAAACAAGAGAAAATGTCTCCTCAATTTCAATACCTTCCCTCTATGAGTATCCATTGAAAATAAGTCTTTCTTTATTCCAAACAAATTCACCTTCTTCATTCATTTTATTTCTAAATAACCATTTAGTACTAATCACATTATTGTCCTTGGGTCTAAGTACAAGAATCCATGTCTTATTCCTTTCAATCAATTCCAACTCTTCTTCCATCATTTTTACACAACTATCATCTTTAAATTCTTCATCAAAATATTTAGGCTCAATCTTAGAAATCAAACAAATTTAACTCCTAGCAATTATTCCTCTAATTTGAACACCCTGATTCCTATCACCAATGATCTATTTCCTGAATGATTTAACTTTACATACTTGGGAGTGTTTAGATTTTCTTTTGTATTAGACTCTTGTGTTTCTACTTCTTCATCATTTGCATATTCTTCATTCTATCCTACCAATCCATTCTAATTCTGATTCTGAATTTGTGCTTGCACAATTTGAATCTCTTCTTCATTATCTAATTCATATATGCAAGATCTGACCTATTTCTGAAAATTTTCATCGAAGCTCTAACATTTTTACTTTCAATTAATTTCTTCAACTTGAGGCTATAACATTTATATGGTTTTCTTTTTTATAATAACCAAGAAATATTCCCTCATCACATCTAGTATCAAATTTCCCTAGGTCTTCATCTCTTTTGATATAGCATTTACTTCCAAAAATTCTAAAATATTTTACTGTAGGAATATGACTATACGAAAGTTCATAAGGTGTCTTACTGGTTCCTTTCTTAAATTTCACTTGGTTGAAAGTGTATAATGCAGTACTAACAACTTATCTCTAATAGATTTATGAAACATTACCTTCAATCATCATGGTTCTAGAATAGTTTTTTTTCTTCTCTCTGCAATTCCATTCTTCTGTGGGGTCCTTGGAGCAGACATCTGTCTCTTTATTCCACATTATTAACAACAATTGTTAAACTCGGTAGAAGTAAAATCTCCACCTCTTTCTAATCTCATACATTTCAAATTCAATCCGCTTTTAGTCTCAACCATATCTTTGAAAATCTTTAATTTGTCAAAGGATTCATATTTCTCTTTAAAAAATTTAACCGACATCATTCTATAATAATTATCAATGAATAGAATGAAATACATGTCCTCATAATAAATTCTTATTCTTGTAGGACCACATAGATCAATATGCACTAAATCCAAAATTCCACTTGAAGAATAATGCCTTTCTCTTAAAAGTAGACTTAGTCAATTTACCCAACTAACATTCCTTACACATTGCATTAACAAGTTTAAACAATTTAGGAAGATCTCTAACAACTCTTGTATAACTTATCTTCACAATGTTATCAAAGTTTACATGACAAAATATCTTATGCCACAACCAATTGTTGTCAATCTTATATATCATGCATCTACTTTCAAAATTATTAAAATGAAATACATTATCTTTTGTCTTTCTCCTTGTAGAAATCTCAATTCTAGAGCTTTTAATAATTTTGCAAATTCCATACTTGAATTTTAAGTCGTATCCTTTATCAACTAACTATCCAACACTCAAAATATTATATTTAAAACCTTCATCATATAGAACATCATTAGTATTAGTCTTACCATCAAGATTAATAGAACCTTTCTTTAGATCAGAAAAAACCACCACCATACCTTTGCAATTTCATTTTTTTTTGTCTCCAATAATGTGTTGTGAACATCCACTGTCAATAAGCCATTCATTATTCTTATCCATGCGTGAAACCAAAGCTTTCCCTTCATTCACAAAATTAGGATCTTCATCTTTAATAGCAATAAACACAATCTCATCTTCACTCTTTTTAGATTCATCATCAGAGACACCTTCATTAACAACATAATAACACTTCTTTAGATATTTAGACTTGAATTTTTTAGGCTTGTACTTATTCTCTCTATCAAGACATATCAAATCAATATGACCAATATTATTACATGAAAAAAACTTTAAAGGAAAACTCCTTGATACTTACCAGATCCCTTAGGTAGTCTCTTTTCAATTATGGATTCAAGTTTTGCAAGCTCTCTTTCTTCTTTCTCAATTTTTTCCCATTCCTTAACATATCTACCAAGCTTAGATGAAATTTCTCCAGAATCATATATTTTCTTATCCTTAGTGTATATGGTGAAATGGTGATCAATGGTAGACCATCGCATCACACATGTACATTGAGACAAATGTAAGTATTTACCTTTCTTTTGAAACCATTGTGGATGGGTAGGAATCCTCTATACCCAAAAAGATGTATACTTTCTTGTTTGGATGTTGAATTGCATAAGGTAGGATGTCTTCACCAATGCAATAAATCTACACTTTCCAAATCATGGATCATGGATGTATGTATGCTTGATATGATAGAATGAAGAAGGAGAGGAATGAATAATGGATACAGATACAATAGTCTTCAAGTCTTGGAGCTAAATCCTTTCTTTCTTGAGATCACCTTGGGCTTTAATGCTTGAAATTGTTGGTATAAAATAATGTAATAGATAGAATATTTAAGTGGATGATATATAATAGATAGAAAAGTGAAGGGGAGAGGCCTCATTTTAGAGTGATCTTTGGGTTTAATTTTGTGGAGGACAACCTCACAGGGTGGGAAATGAAAATGTTGCGCATCAGGCCCGAAACCCACTAATTTAAAACCCCAAAAGTATAGGTTGAAATTGGTTCGACCTATACCAAGGAGGGTAAATTTAAAGGAATAATTTGTGAGGCCAAAGAAGTTATAAAGGGCTCAAGGAAAAATAGAGAGAAAAGTGGGAAAATCGAGCATAAACGCATCAAAAATTGAGGAGATCACTAAAATGGGGCCAAATAGGTCCAAGAGCTTCCAAATTAATGTGTGCTAACTTTTTAGACCTATACATTTAGCCCCCACTTTAGTGGGAGTATGAGGAAATCTCATGCTCATGATAAAGTAGATCAAATGCATAAGATGATCTCACCAAAGTTGAGGATACAAGTAAACATCAAGCCCCCAAGTGAGTTAAGTCGTCATAAAATAAAAACTAAAATAAGAAAGACATCGCTCCAAAAAGAGAGAAAGAGAAAGAGGAGATGGAGGCGTGATTACCTTAGCCCCAGTAATATTATATGTCTTACTGTGAACCACATGAAGAAAATTATGACCACCATGCCTAGTAAGATTGAATGTCTTACTATGGACCACACAAAACACTGCAAAACATGGCATTGAAAGCTCTAGTAGGGTGTCATGCCAAAACATTTGCGCCCAAAAAAGCAACAACTTTTTTTTTTGAAAGATAAAATTAAAGTCAAGAGGGTCTAAGGGGTATCATGACTAAGTGTCAACCTCCCTTAACCTTAGTCATCTTCTAAAGTTAAAGATGTACAAGGTGACGTTTAATAATATGTTTGTCTAGAATTAAATTTAGGATAATGCTCAAGGGACTAAACAAGGTGAGGTTATAAGAATTTGCATGTCATCCCCTAATTTTATTAATAGAGTATGATGATGTGGAGAAGGAGAGAGAGACTCCCAATTCTCCGTCTCCAGGGTCGTTCGGAAAACCTGGTATGTTAATAGCTTATAGATTATGTGTATAAAAACTAACCCCCCCTAGGGCAAGGCACTTTTGTAATATTATTTTTATAATAGTCAGTATACTGGCCACATATATTGACCACATAAAAGTAACATTATAAGTCCCTAAGTTTTATTTAAAAACTTTAATTAAAATCTTCCCCTATATCATAACTCAATTAATGTAATTAATTATCGTTTATCTAATGACTGGATGGATTTGATTTTTGTAGAATTTCTTCTACTTAAATATTAAGGTAAGATAGACCGGTAAAAGAATTAAGAAAAATAACTCTTTCCCGTGGAAACTATATTTGTTCGAAAGATCGATTAATATTTTACTTAACTAAACAACACTAAAATTTAATTAAATAATTCATCGCAATTTCCAACACATAATTTTCGCTATAAGTTGTTCTACTATTCTTTAAGAGAAATTGAATTAATCCCTTACAGCTCCCCTCTTTAAACTATATTTACTTTTTTAAATTCCTTTTCCTAATTCTTCCTTTCCACCATACCAATTACCTATATATATATTCAAAGACTTAATTAAAATCCCTATTAATAAATGAGAATAAAACCTCCCATCAAAAGACACTAAAGAAACCAAAAAGAATAATAGTTTAAAGGGAAAGGGTTTCCCCCT
>MU226956.1:2573469-2591346 GCA_018584345.1 Thuja plicata | reverse complement strand
ATACTCCATGTTTTTTCCCTCTCCTCCTTGAGGAGAGACTCTACACCAAGGGCTGTCATAACTCCTCCACCCCCAAGACTACTCTTCCCTCCCAAGGGTGAGTGAGTCTTGATACTCCCATTAACAATACATACAAAAGAAAGACAAAATGAAAAGCATTGCAACAACATTTAAGCATTACAATAACAAACAAGATTCATGGCTTTCAACAAGCCCATAAACACAACAACAATCCTTTAGCAAGAGAACATAAGATTACAAGAGAAAGAGTAACACAAATTCCACCAACGTAGAATCCAAGCTTAAGGAAGAAAGTTGTAGAAGAGCCCCCTTTTTAGCCAAATCCCTCCTTCCAAGATCACCAACTCTAGCTATGTCTCTAAGTTAGAGAGTGGGTGTTTAAACTCTCCAACATGGACAGTTCCCACTAAAAAGCCACTAGAAAGCTCATGGGGAGAAGAAAATTTCTCTAATTGGTCCCTCTTCCCTAAATTATTACACCTTACCAAAAATGGAACTAAAGAAGGAAGCTTCAAAAAGATGAATTATGTCTTAACACAAATAAGGAATGGTGGTCTATCCAAGTCAAGCCTCACAAGAGTTGATTTTCGTCCAACTTGGGAAATCAACTTTTTGGAAGGGTCACATGGTCAAATAGAGGCTATCCTAGGATTAAAAAGGCCCTTAACTATTGGTATAACAAGTGGGCTACCTAAAAATGACCCCAACACACCCCTGGACACTTCACAACCCCTCCAAAAGTCCACAATAAGAGTAATTTCTAAATTTCAATGAGATGACCACACTCCAATCTCCCAAACCAAGGTATGCATATGGGAATTCACTAATGTACTAATCTAGGTAGGTGGAAAACCATTCCCAAGTTGACATGTCATGGCCTTAAGTACAAAACACAAGTTTCAAATGACACACAACATTTACACATCGCTAGGCCATGTCATATCCACTTAGGCAAAACTCACAAAGAATTAAGAAATACATTTAAAGATTACACTTCCACAAACATCCAAATACATTTACAAATAAATTACGAAACAATGAGGTCTTGTCTCTCATCAAATGAAACCTTGGCTCAACTGAGTTCACATATCCCTTTGTTTGGTTCCCCAGATAAAATACCATGGTTTCTTACCTACACACTCAATTCAAATATCAATAGTCCAAGGAAATAAATATACATCATAAAGAATTAAGCAATATTCAGAATATTAAGGAAATCATCGACATACTAAGTTTATTACTAAGGATCACAAGATTACATCAATATCATTTTAAGAATTTATCATAAGGTAAAATTTACATTGCAAGAAATCAAAAATTAAATATCTATTTCTAATAAATCCCAATCTCATCAATAACCATAACATAATCATAATGTTTTTCCAAATCAATTGTCTCAGAATAATTTTCCATAATAGAAAATATAATATAGTCCATAAGGTGCATCATAAAGCATCATGTGTCCATACATCCAAAATGATCAAATCCGTGGCATAAAGCATAAAATCCATAATGTCCATAGTGCATCAAAAGTAAAGTATCATATACTAAATCTATCATAAGCAGAAAAACTGGAAAAACTACGATGAGGTTCGGGGTGAGGCCTCACAGTTTGTGTGTCCTGCTAGTCAATCCATCTAGGATCTATCCTTAAAGATTGTATGTTAATAAGGGATCTGAAAAAGAAATATATGTCCTTAAGGATTGTATGACCATAAGGGTTTGAAAAGAAAATAGGAGGGATTAGTCCTTAAGGATTGTATGTCTATAAGGGATCCAAAATGTAAAGCATAAAAAATAGTGCGTGTGTGCAAAAATGTGAGTGGAGTGCATGTCCCCACATTAAAGCTATTAAAAGCACCTTAATGGGAGAAATGAATTTAATGAAGCGTACATGCATCTACTATAAATGTTTCAACTATGAAATGTCCCCAAGAAAGGGACAAATCAAGGGAGATGAGCACATGAAAAAAGAGAACACAAAATGGATCTACCAACTATGGGGTCAGTAGGTCATATGATAAGTCATGTATATTAGAATTATGTCAAAATAAAGTGTAATAATTCCCCCAAGGAAGTAGAACTACAACACAATGCAAGAAAGGTACGTAAAAGTCACAAAGAAGGGTCTTTTTGCCTGGCATCATGGAGACCAATAAGAATAGGTGCTACCGCTTTGTATCATCCTAAACAAAAAACACAAAGGCACATTTACAAACAATGGTATGTGTACAAAATAACATGTAACGACATATAGAAGAAGCAAGATAAAAGTAGAAGAATTATTACGAGATGGTGATTCCTTTATCACCTTGCACAAATAGAGAAACAAGGGTTGTTTAAATAAATGTAAAAAAAAATGTAACAAGAAGCACATCACGGGGGAAACACATCACAAAAAACAAGTAAACAAAGAAAAGAAAAGAAAGGATCTACTACGTAAGAGGAACTAGTCAAGTGTATTGTCTGCTCCCCATCTTAGTCCATAGTGTTTAGGGAAGGTGGGAAAATCACAAGAGGAGAAACACCAAGCACAAAAGATGGAATAATAACCAAACAAGGACCCTTTTGTGAAGAAAGGGAACTATGTTCGAGATTAGGAGTGATAGCTAGTTATTGTGAAAGCATTGCTGATAAATCATTATCAAGATAAATAGTTTCATACATATCATTAGAATCACTAGCATGCATATCATTATAAGTATTAAGAACATAATCATCAAGAGTACCTTCTTCATCAAGATTAATTTTAATAGAATCCAAGATACGAATTGCATTGTGATGTTTGTTCATTTTAACTGTGTTTAGATTCACTTCCCCCATAGGCTCAAGCATGGGTTGGTCAAAGGAAATTGAAGTATGAGGATGGGTATGAGGAGAAGAAATATTTTGGGAAATAGATTCACAGACTCTAGAATGATGTTTATGACAATGATCATGACCATGATGGTTATTCTTGGTTTTATTAGATATTTGGGCTAAAATAGGATCATTCAACATCGGTTCCTTTGCTTCTTTAGGAGGAAAAACTGAAGCAACCACACTAGGTTGAGAGATGACAGGAAGAGGATGTGGATAAGGAAGAAAATGTGGTGTAAGAAGAAGACCATGACTAGGATCATCCTTAGGTCTACTAAGTTCAAAAATCCTTTGAATATTAAAGGATTGGTATGATCGAAAAAGATAATCAGGATGAAATTTAGTTGGTTAAGGAATGTATGGCCAAAATAAATCAAGTCAACGGAGTCTTGAGGCACAGAAGGATGATAAAGACTATGGTTATTAGTCACAATACCTCCATTATGAGTAAATTTAACACATTTATGAATAGGAGAAGCTATGAAATTCATAGAGGTAAGCCAAGGAAGACCAAGTTTAACTTGAAATTGATCAGAAGTTGGAATAATAGTGAAAGTAGTGTCTAAAGTTTTACCACCAACTTCCATAGGAAAAGAAATAGAACCATGGGAAGGATAAAGGAAACCATTACAAGTTTGAATCAAGGCATCAGATTTATCATAGGAATATTTATGCAATCATTTATTAAAAATGTGCTCCTTAGTTATCAAATTCACCATACATGTGGAATCAACAAGGGTACCAAGGGAAGGAATACCATAAACCCTAGCAACAATGTAAATAGGACCAGCATGTGCTTTAATTATTTTAGTAGGATCAAAGGTAATACAATATTTAGGTGGATGTCAAGATTTAGGTTTAGGTTGAAGTTTAGGTTGAGGTTGAATAAGTTAAATTTGGTTGACAATATGAGTGGCTTTGTCAACTTTCTCATCACAATTAATGAGAGAAGAAGGTTGCTCAATAATATTGGCTGAATGAGATGGAAAAGGGTTAGTGTATATTTATAAATTTTGATTAGGAGTTGCAACTGATTTATTTCCTTGGTTAATATTATCATATACAAATATAGCATTATAATCAATAAAATCTTGAACCACATTCTTCAAGGAATAACACTTTTTAGTGTCATGACCAGGTTGATGGTGGAATTAACAAAAATATTTGGGATCAAAGAATCTAGAAGGTGGTTTGGATGGGTCAATTGGTTTGATAGGAGAAATTTTAATCATGTTTTCATTTATTAACTTCAACATCACATTACAAAAATATTTAGAAAGCAGAGTAAAATTACAAGAAGTTCTACACATATAGGACAAAGGAGCCACACCTTTGGATGTTGTTGCCACTTGTTCATCAATTGTGTTGGATTATTTTTTGATTTTTATGTAGTGGTTAGGATTCTGATTTTTTTTGAAACTGGATACAAGATCACTCTTATCATTGGAAATATGAGCCATTGGAGTGTTTCTCTCAAATTGACTCACTTGAAGTTGATAATGATGAAGCACTGCACACAATTGTAAAAAGGAAGAAAAATCAGTATTGAGTATTTTATCTCTAATGTATTTTTATAAATTAGTAATAAAATTCATTGCATATCAACATAAAGCACATGATAAGAAATCTAAACATGAAAATCTTAAATCTACCAATAATGTCACTAAATTTTTCTTTAACACCTTGTTTACAATGCATCAAATAAGTCAAAGAAATTTGAGGACCAATATTATTTTGAAATTCTTGAATAAAAGAATTAGCAAGATTGTGGAAGGAATCAAGGGAATAAGGAGGAAAAGAACAATACCATTGCAAGGATTTGTCTCAAAATTTTTTATTAAAAAACTTTTTCATAAACCTATAGTCATGAGAGAAATCACTACATAAGGTTTGAAAAGTTTTAACATGAGTTATAGGATCACCCTTACCATTTTAAGTTTCAAGATGGGGAATCTCAATACTTTGTGGAATAACAAATCAGATAATATCTATGGACAAAGGACTAACAATATCACATGCGTGAATGTTGAATTTGGATTGGGTCAAAGAGGAAAGTTGTTTTTGCAAAGGGGAAACAGTTTGAGTTAATCTATAAATGGTAGAATCAGTGGAATAAATGATAGGGGAGAAACATTGGACATTTTAGGAATATTGTTTGAAATAGAGGAAATGTTGGAAGAATCATGAATGATGGTAGGAGCATTGTTGGAAGTAGGATTGGGATATGAAAATAGAATACTATGATAAGAAGGCATAGAGGAAGGAAACGAAACACATGGAATACTCATAGCAAGAGAAGGAAGGATATGATTAGGGAGACTCACATGTGTGGCATTAGAAGTTTGGATTGAATTTGTGATAAGAGGTGGATGATTAGTGGAAATACTAGGAATAGAAGTGGAGATAGGAAAATAAATTTCAACACTTGTAGTAGGGGGAACATAGCCTAATTCTTGAGTACATTCCATAAGAGGTTTAACATTAGAATTAATAATATGTGAAATTCCATGCATGAGGTTAAGATCATGTTCATAATTATGAATGAGCTTATTTAAACCTTTAACAATGGAAAGAGATTCAGGATTATGTTTCTCTTGAGATAACCAATGTTCTAACTTTTCAAATTCACGATTAAGCTTTTGCACTTGGGTGGGAGGAACTCTTAATGCTTCATCTTCATCATGAGAATAATGAGAAGAGTTATTCTCCATGATAGGATTGTATCATTAGGATGCATGGTGGTTTAATCAAGAATCCTAGGAAAGAAGGAATGTTAAGGATCAAAGGAACCCATGAGCCTATGACTTCTTCTAACAAAATTATTATAAGTTTGACTCAAAGTGATAAAGCTCACACACAAAGGAATAAAGGGAATGTATGATGAAATGTAAAAGTGTAATGTAAATAGAGATTATGAAAATACATAAAAAGTAAATTAGATATGAAAGAATATTTTAATATCAAATAAACCTATATTTAAATGCATACCATGTAACCAAAAAAAAGTAGATCTAAATATGGAAATGGAAAATTTATCTAGCCAAAGCATGCAAGAAATAATCTAGCTATGTAAAAGAAATATAACACTAAGATCAAAAGAAGGAATGTAAATTCAATCCTAAGTAGATGAAAATAAGTTCTAACTATTAAATCAAAGGGTATGAATCATGAAAGCATTGGGTTCATCAAAATGTATACAGTGAAATGGTGATAAATGATAGACCACCAAGTCACACATGTACATTGAGAAGACCCTAAATCCTATCCTCAAGCCAAATATGACTTGTAAAACACAAAGGATGGAAGGGAAAAAATGAAATATCTAAGTAAGGGAAGAATTTAGGGTATTCTTTTGTGATGTATGGAAGGAAATGATAAAAGATCATATGTTTATGATTAAAAGATGTAGAAACAAGGTACAATAACAAATATGATCTAATGTGTTAAAGTAGATGCAATATGTAAGAATAATAATGTATGTACCTGAAAATGGAAGAGGAATAAGGTGCTCAAATGCTAATATTCTATCTGACAGAGTCCCAAAATGTCTCAGTACCTAAATCCAATAGTCTATAATCCACAACTTTGAAACTTGTAAATCTCTATTCTATCTCGGGAAGAGGTAAAAAATGGTTTGACCTATACCTAGGTATAGGTAAAGGTTTTACCTATACCCAATTTTTTTCAAAATCAGAAACATAAATTTTATCTGGGTAAGTCTTTGGACCGTCTTTCTGGCTTTGTAATTGGAATCTACAATCAGAATGTTAGGGTATATGTTGAATGTCTGACCAATACCTGATATTGTTGGAATCAAGAAGATAAAATGGATTTGGAAATTTCTTCCCAATGGCTTCCCAGATCTACAACTAAATCTCCATTCTAAACTTGCACCTACATAGAAGAGAGAAGGGGAAATTTTTTGGGGGAAAAGGGGCTTTCCTTGTTCAAGCCTTCGTTTATGAGTTAACCTTGAAATGAAATAAATAAAAGTGTGTAAAATAAGAAAAATGTAAGTCTTCACCTTTCTTGTAAAACCCTTTTGGATGGATACAGATCCACTATACCCACAAATATGTATGCTTTCTTGATTGGATATTGAATTGTAGAAGGTAGGATGTCTTCACCAATGCAATAGATCTACACTTGCCAAATCATGGATCATGGATTTATGTATGATTGATATGATAGCATGAAGAAGGAGAGGAATGAAGAGTAGATATGGATCCTCTTTCTCAATTGGTAAATTCATCCACTACTCCATCATGAGAGAGAGATTCACATAATAGAATTCAAATCTTGGAGCCAGATCCTTACTTGCTTGAGATTACCTTTGGCTTGAATGCTTGTACATGTGGGCATGAAACTGATGAAATAGATAGAATATGTAAGTGGATGATAGATAGTAGATGGAAAAATGTAGGGGAGGATTCCTTTTATAGTGATTTCAAATGCCACTAATTTAAAATTCCAAAGGTATAGTTTAAAAGTGGTTCAACCTATACCTAGGAGGATAAATTTAAAGGTATAATTTGCAGGGCCCAAGAAGTATTAAGGGGCTAGAGGAAAAATGGAGAGAAAAGTGGGAAAAACGGGCATAAATGTATCCAAAATAAAGGATATAACTAAAATAGGGCCCAAACAGGTCCTAAAGCTTCCAAATTAATGGGTGTTGACTTTTTAGACCTATACACTTCAAAGTTTTAGCTTTAAATGTAGTTTAAACTATAGGAAGTCTATCACAAAATTCTCTCATTTCAATAGCAGAAACTTTGTGACTGTAAATAGGAGGAAAGGATCTCAAGATCTTAGAAAAATATCATTCTCGTCCAAAGTTCCACCTATGAATTTGATCCCACAAACAAGTTTGGTGATCTTACCCACATAAGTAGTAATGTTCTCTTCTTCTCTCATCTTCAATGACTCATATTTCCTTTTCAAAATTTGTAGCTTGGTTTTCTTCACAAATTTATCTCCTTCATATAATGTCTCTAATTTTTTCCACACTTCTTGTGTATTTTCCAATCCTAAAATGTTTGTATATTCAACATATGATATTACACTCTTCAAGGCTTCTTTTTTTAAAATATTATACTTGAATTCTTTCTTTTCATCAACAATTGCTATAGATAGATAAACAAGCTGCTAGTAATATTTCATTGTAACAAATCAATGTTCTTCACTAAGACATATCAAGTGTGTAATCATTTTATCCTTCCATATAGTATAGTTTTTTCTATCAAATATCACACTCCACTTATCAAAGGTTGACATCCCAGATTTCCTCAAGTGGTTAAGCTTCCCAAAGAAGACACTAGCTCTAATACCAATTGTTTGAATAAATGTAGCATACACAATTGAGAGGGGGGGGGGGGGGGGGAATCATTTGTGACCAAAAATCAAGACCTTTAACTACATTATTAACTTAATCTCAGATTTGAAAGATAAATATGAATGTAAGAACATAACTAAGTAACCAACACATAACACCATGATTTTTGATATGGAAACCCTGTTAGGGGAAAAACCACAGTGGGGATCAAACCAACAAGATGAATGTACTCTATTAAAATAAATTTACCCTATTAGGAGTGTTATAAAGGGAATGCACATGCATTTAGGCATATTTCCTAGAGCTCATTGCTCAAATACAACAAGGATCTCAATCCCAAGGAATTATCACTACCTTACAATAATGTCTGATCTCAAAACATAGAGGACGTACTGTCCAAGCTCACAAACTAACAAACAACATCTCTACAATGCCAAAACATTTCCAATGAAGTACAATAATTATTTGCCTCAATTACAGATTCCACTCATACCTCTTCTCCGAGCATCTCTTTCTTTCTACCATTCCTCATGCATACCTTTTAAATTACAAATAATTACATATTTATACACTTTACATAAATTTATCTCAACTAGGTTGACCGGGGACCTAATTACAAAATATTAAATCATTACAGCTCAATACTCAATGAGATCCATTGAATGTTGGCTAAGACATATAAATGATCCATAATAACAACCTCGAACATGCTCCAAAACCATAAATCTCACCACAATCCATTGCAATACACTACACCACCAAGACGGCTAAGAACAATAAGAAGAACAACAAATTACATGGGAATCTTAAATTTTGATTAGATAACCCAAGGTAATCCAACAAAACAAATAGGAAACAATCGAGAAACATCATCAAGCAACATGAAATACCATGACATCAAAAGCAACATCTATGTCTCATGAATCAAACTCATCATTGCACTGTTCATGAGGAACACTAAACCATAACCACTTTCATAAAAGAAATATAGCTTTCCAAAATCCAAATCATGAACCATTTGAGCCGAGGAAACACATCCATGTACTGAATTCACCACCAAGTTAGCAACAAATAATATTGCCAAACCTATCCACACCAATCCAAAACTGAAAGAGTGTCACTGACAGAATAACCAAAATAGCAGTCTATGATAAATCTATCATAAATCACTCAAATCAACATGTGATCCTCTTCCACTTGAACTAAATCAATTACATTCATCCCTTAGCACATTACCAGCTTCACAACATATGATATTCAATGTAGTAGTCGTACCACATAAATAATCTCACTGAACTAACCAAGAACATTGTCTCCAATAGTAGGAATATGTTGACATCAATGAAAAATATTAATGCCAACACATATATGCATAACCTGAACAATATCTCAACACTAGGCCCCACTATTTTTCTCATGGTGCACCATTGTCAGTTTATTGCATTTATTTTCTTACCCCTTCAAAATCCGACCATAGGAAGTCTCTAATTTTCTTCTATATATGATTAAATTGATATTGACGAAAGAGCCAAGCAGATGTGTAATATATTTTGTAAGAGTACATGACCTTTTTTCCACATGTGGACTCTCCTAGCCATAGACAAGAAGTGTTTATTCCATTTACCCAATTTCTTATTAATTTTACTTCTGGCTTACTCCCACATCTTCTTTAGGTCAGAAAAAACTAGGAAAGGTACCCCCAAATACCTTACATAATGCTTGGGACCCCCTAGAAAGATGAAATTTATTAAACCAGACTAGGGGGCGGTCCTTCCATCCTAGCATGATTGACTTGGGGAGAAAAATATTACTTCCTGTAGCTCTACAAAACAAATATATTTTGGTAATCATATTTCCAAGATTGCTTTCCTCTAGTTTAACAAGAAAGGTTGTATCATTATAAAATTGGACATTGGTAACGACATCCCCATTAGGGAGTGAGATATCATGTACCTTTGGAGAAATGAATGTATCTCTTAGTAGGTAGAATAATACATTTTTTTCTATTAAAAATAGGGTTGGGGAAAGTGGGAAACCCTTCCTGATAGATTTGGATAAGAATATGCACTCATATTTCTGTCCATTAAATTCAAATCTTGCATCAACATATTTCATAAGAACCCTTACCATCTGATGTATTGATTTATAAATGCCTCAGATCTTTATCATCATGAAGATGAATTCCCATTCAATTCTGTCATAACCTTTTTCATAATCAATTAGTAGCATACTGGCCCTCTACTTAGAATCCTTGGCCCAAATCATGGCCTCCCAACATGTAATTTGGTTTTCCAGAATGTATCTTCCCTTAAAAAAGCTTGTCTAAGTGGGATTGATGACTTTTGGAAGAACAATCTCCAACCTTTTCGCTAATATTTTATAGGAAACATTTAGTAGTGTAAATGACCTCCAATTTTCTATTAATGTTTTGTCACCCTCTTTGGGGATTATCTTAATGATTTTGGTATTAATCTCCCTACATAATGTTCCATTGTTTATAACTTCACTATATACCTGACATAACTCTGCTCCAATCAAACTCAATATTCTCTTATAAAACTTGACTGATAACCCATTTGGGTCGGGTGCCTTGTCACAACACAAGGCCCTTATTGCCTGATTAACTTCATCTACAATAATATCTCTACCAAGCATATAAACATCATCAACATTAAATTTATTGGGAATGATGCCTTTTATTTCATCTCTAGACTTTTCTGTGGAAGATCCATTATCTGCTGAAGTAAAAAGACATCCATAAAACTGAGAAAAGGTCTTTTATATCTCCTATTGATATGTAAGAATGACAGATCCTTCCCAAATGTTGTCAATCCTTTCCTTAGATTCATTTCTCTTCAATATATGAAAGAAGTACTTTGAGCCTTTATCCCCATGGATGATCCAATTCACTTTGGCCCTAACTTTAGCACCATGTACCTTAATATTCTGAATCCTTCTCAAAGAGTAGCTTTCTTTAACAAGGATCTCTTTGGAATTTTGATTAAGGTGTCTTTTTGAATACAGCCCTTAGAGACAAATATCTTATTATGTAGCTCATTTTATTTCTATCTAGTTTCCTTTTCCTTCTTCCTTCCCACCACTTAGAACATGTTTCTCCAGCTCTTGGTGTTTTGCACCTAATTATCCACAACACAGTGTGTTTATCAATCAAAAGATTGAATTGATTGATGATTCTTACTATATTTAACACTTCTTCATTGTCCAACAACTTTGTATTTAATGCAAAGGCATCATTTCTAAACGTTGGTGCTGAAGAGAAATCCAAGGTTGAGATTTTAGCCACTATGGGGTGGTGATCAAAAAGTGTATAGGGGATGAATGAATGCATGATCGCCCATTATCCTTATTAAGGATAAAGACATCCTTACTAGCACAAAATTGGTCTAATCTATAGTATATTCTCATGTTCCTTGCTGAAACTTGCACAAAGTATACCACATGCCAGGATTATCATGTTTATTACCAACCAAGGAATTAGAAAGATTGTGGTTGTTCAACATTTTATACTAGAATAATTTTTCTTCCACTTTCCACTCAAATATAATTCCTTTGAGATTTTCCTGTGGCATTTCCATCATATTAAAATCCCTCCTATAATCCATGGTATATCCTTCATCTGGAACATCCACTTCCATAGATCGACCCTCTCTCTATAATCATTGGGAGCATACATTGAGCATATTCCAATCTCTATCTCTTTATCTTTCACAACCACCCACACCAGTCCGTTTCATAGAGAAAATCCCCATCTAGAAATATTATTCTTCCATGTGACCCCCATTAAAATGGAAGCACCCCCTTTACCTCTTGTATGTTGTGCAATGAAAAAAATCTGCATCTCTCCAAATGCACCTCGGGTTGGTTTCTAAAGTGAACTTGTCTGCCTTAATTTATTGCAGAAGCACAATATCCATGTTTCTGTTCATATTGAGAAATCTCTCGCTAATATATTTCTTGTTCGTGGGATCTAACTCCCTGACATTCCAAGACACACACTCCAACTTCACTGAATTCATGGGGTAATATCCATAGGTGTCTTGAAGTTCTTATAGCAATTGGGAAAAACACCCTTGACATTCTTCTTATCTAGTTTAGCAATGGTAGATCCAATTGGCCTCCTGTTAGAATAACTAAGAGGTGGTGGTGAATCAGTGGCCTCAAAAATTAATCCAATAATTCAACCAAAAAATATATCCAAAATATAATACATTCAATTATCATTCAATCCTACAAGATGTATGCCTTTAAGTAATCTTAACAAATTTATACTGCTCGGTGAATATATTGTTTATCCTTTTCTAAGCTTTACCAAATAGTAGCAATTAAACTAGTGTTTACCAAACAATCCTATTTTAGTAATGTGTAAAGCAAAACATAAAATTAATGAACCATATACATATTTGACACATTTATTTTTGACGTGGAAACCCTGTTAAGGGAAAAATCACTTGGGACTGGTAACCCAAAATTTTCACTCTTCTAAAGTGAGCTCGGTGAAGAGCCAACCCAGTTAAAGGTTACAAACACATTGTTAAGTGTGACCTTGTTAGAGGATTTAAAACCATTGGTTAGTCTTTTGACCTTATGCATTCACTATGATGCCAACAAGAAAAACCTTTTGATACTCTTGAGTATCTCAATACAATAAGGATTGTTAAATCCCACTCGGTTAAGAGATTTTTTGAATCAATGGTTAAGCTGAAATAGTAAATGATCTATTTAATAATACAAATTATAATTTGCATATTTTCTGATTTATTGTAAGTCCATAATACCTCTCTGATCAATATGCCCTTCAATTCCTTTTCTCCCCTCTTTGTTCTTTTCTTCTTGGTGAATGTTCTTTCTTCTGTTGTTCGTTGTCTACAAAATTCTTGGCTTTGTTCTTCAACATGTATGATCAGATCTGTATGAAGACTTCAATCTTCACCAGAATTATATTCAACATTCATCTCTTTCATAATAAATTACTTGTCTCTTTATATAGACATGATTTCACTGTTTCATCTCCTTGTCTTTCTTGTTCTTGACGTAGTTTCTTTCTTGATTCGCAAATCTCACCATGCATTGCTTTAAAGATTTGCTTTAGTTTTACTTTGTAGATTTGTCTTTGACAACTAGGAATAAAACTAGATTTAATTATTCAATTCAACTGGTCGATAAAAACAAATCAATCAATCAGTTAACTCTATATATAGCTCCTGCCAGCTAAGTGTTTTGTCATTTTCCTAACTCCAATTTTGATCGGTGATCAACTCTTAGTTTTCTCGGTCATTGATTCTAGTTGTCCTCGGGCATCAATATTGTCTGTTGGTGTTGTTTGTCCGCCGGTCAACACTGTGAACTTCTCAGGGTTCACTTTAGTTATGCTTGGGGTTGCAGTGCTTGGTATACATTGTGACTGCTTGGGGTTCTTTGTCTATCGGTGTGCATTGTCTGTCAGTATTTACTGTCACTTGGTGTACACTGGCTTTTTATGTTTACCGATAAAATAAAATTTATCTCTTTGGTTCCTTGAAGTCTATGACAATATGTATATGAAAAATTAGATTATATCAAGTTGACATCAATGAAAATACAATTTATTAAGTAATTTAATGTCTTGCATTTACTTTCTGCATGTTGGTGATCATAAACTTAATCATCTTCAAACATTAAATCAGTTATAGTTCATCACCTACCTCATTTCATTTTAACAAAGAATTTAGAGGTATTCTCATCCCCTAATATGGGTTCACTAGAAACCATATCCTTGGCCTTAGAATTTTTTTGAACTTCTTGGCTTTACTCTTCTTCCTTCCTTTTCTACGTCTCAAGATCTTCATTGCATCATCTACCACATCAACCTACAGTGTCCCTCCATACGGGACAATGGCCTAGCTTACCTCATCTCCTTTCACTATACCTATAGACACCTAAAATTGACCAGGTGTCTCTTAATCATCCAAATTTGCAAATCTCATCCAATTGCCCTAAATCTCATCAAAATGCATCAAAATGGATCAAAATCAATCAAATGGACATTTATCAAGGAAATTGGACAAAATCAAATTAAAATCAAAGGATTAAATAATCATGAAATTAAATAATCAAATTTAAGCCTAAAAGGGATCAATCAAATTATATAATTGGTTTTAATCAATTATTTTTATTGTTTTAAATAAAAAATCAAATCCAACCCATTCACCCTTACATTGCTAATTTAATTTAATTATTGAATTAAATAAATCCTAATTTCTTTCAACTCAATTTGATCAACCAATGAGAATTGAGTAATCTGTCTTCTTATCCCACCTTTTGAGGACAACCATTTAAATGGTCCCCCCATTTGAAACCATTTGAAGGATAAAACTCAACCAAGCATTAACCCATGGTTAATTCACTCTACCCCCTACCCTTGGGAATTTTCTATAAATACAAGCCATTTTCTATGCATTTGATATCGTGGAAAATTCAAGTGCAAAGCATCCTCATTATAGGCAATTTGTGAGCAACTGAGAGCATTGTGAGCAATTGAGAAGCATTTTTGATCATTTGTAGAAGCAAATTTTTGATTTGAGGAGCATATCATGAGCATTTGAGTTAGAATTTCATATCATCTTGAGAATTTGAGCAAGATTTAGGCATTTTATCTTTAAATTTCTCATTCTAGGATTGTCCTTGAGAGAGATTAAGGATGAGAGCTCTCTTAACAAAGATTATATAGGGAACCATGAGGTGTCATGGATTTAATTTCAATTCTTAGATTAAATTGTCATTTTCTTTCCATAGAATTGTAGGTTAGAATCCTAATTTCATGAAGGTGTAATTTCTCACACACAAATGGCGCTCACTAACCTTGGAGGTAACAACAAAAACCTTGGAGGAATTAACCTTGACAACCAAGGGTTAAATAATAACAATGGGGGAAACATTGACCCTAATGATGAGGAAGCAACCGATGAAAAGGTTAATGAAGCAATGCAAAGTCCCTTATTCATGAAGCTTATAGAAAAAGTGTTGGAAAAATACAAGGAAAAGTACTTTCTAGACCTAGCAAAAATGGGTCTCAAACTTCCACATGACTACAATGTCAACAAAATCAAACAAAAATAAGTTGAGGCTAACCCCATTGACATCATGAATAAGCAATTCCAACTTTTCCAAATTCAATTGGACATGATGAAACAAAGCGGGGTTCCTAAACCCTTTTCTATTGAAGCTTTGTGTCCTTTTCCTTTTGATAAGGCATTAATCATGGTTCCACTTCCAACAAATGCTATCTTTCCCAAATATGACAAATATGAAACAAAAACTGATCCTCAAGATCACTTAAGGGAATTTTGTGCCTTGAGTCTAGAGTTCATGAATGACACAACTTACCTAATGAGGTTATTCCCTAGAAGTTTGGGAGGTATGGCAATGGAGTGGTTTTTGAAGTTACCCTCCGACATTTGAACCTTTGAAGAATTGGCCTCTAAGTTTGTAACTCATTACTCTTATAATATCAAACATGAGATTACAATGCTTAATTCATGTAACACCAAACAAAGAGAAGGGGAGGGATTCCTAATTTTCCTACAATGATGGAGGGCGGTATTTTCTAGATACCCTCGAAGTGTACCCGAAAATGAGAATATGGATATCTTTGTGAATAGCTTGAATCATGAAATGAACTATCGGTTAAGGCTACAATGTCCTAGGTTATTCCAAGACCTAATTGAGAATGGGGTTACAATGGAAGAGGTATTGGTCAAAAGTGGAGAAATTAAACTTTATAAGGATAACAAGAATTTAATAACAACAAAAATACATCCAATACCAATCAAAATCACAATACTTCTAACAACAACCAATTTTGGATGAGAAATAACAACAATAAAGGAGTGGTCAATGATGGAGTGGTAGAGCCAAATACTTTAAAGGCCACCCCTTTCAATCTCACCAAAAATTTAGTTCAAGCCAATAATTTGAATCAAGCACCCAAAGTGCCCTTTAACAACAATAACACTAATAATAACTTTGAGAATAATCAAGGGGCTTACAAGCCTAAACCTTTCTTTGCACCTACACCCAAAAGGAAATTCACTAATTTGGGTGAACCATTGGAAAATTCATTAAGGACACTTATTGCAAATAAACTTATTGACCTATCAAGGGCTCAACCATATGAGCCTCAAATCAAGCCAAATTGGTGGAGTGAGAATAACCATTGTGAGTATCATAGAAATCAGGGACATAAGACCAATGATTGCATGCATCTCAAACATGTGGTACAAGATATCATTGACAATGGTGTGATAAAAGTAGAGGGCCCTCAAACTAAATAAGATCACAAGACTTTTAAGACTCCTCTCTATAAGCATGAAAAAGGAGAATCTTCCAATTCAAACCATGGAGGAAACAATGGGAACAATGCAAGAGGAAATAACAATGTTAACTTTGCACATACCTATGATAATAATATCAATTCTATATCTGGCCATGAGAGTACTATCAATGTTTTTGTGATCAAAGATCAACCTAAAGTGGAAACATCTAATGCCATCACAAGGGTGCAAGCCTCAAAGATTACTCTACAAGGGGGTACTCCTATTACTATTGGCCCCAAAACACCAACTATTTTGGATAAACAAACACCAACTACAACAAAGCCTTATAGTTTGGTGGATCAATTACAAAAGACTCCAACACAAATATCGATTTTGGAGTTAAAATTATATCTGAATCACAAGGAGATCTTGGAAAAAGCCTTGGTTGAGACCATTATTCCTATAAACTTGGAGGAAGATAAATTTTAGAACATGGTAAGACATCTCATAGCCCCTCACTGTCTTTCATTTTCAGAGAAAGATGATATGTCTATCACACATTTGAGAAACTTACCCTTGCACATATAAGTGTTAATCCAAAGGAATAGGATCAAGAGAGTTCTCATAGATGGGGGAGATGGTCTTAATATTTTCTCTTTAAACCTTGTCAAGGCATTAGGGTTAACCGAATCTTCTATTGACCCTAAAAAGAAAATCACCATTAAAGCTTATGATGAGGAGGAACGATCTTCAAAGGGTATTATCATTCTACCAATTCAAGTGGGACCTATCAAGAATGATACCATATGTCAGGTCCTTGATATGAAATTGACTTACAATATCCTACTAGGAAGGCCATGAATACATGAAATGCAAGAAATGCCTTCTACATATCACCAATGCATAAAGTTTCCACACATGGGGGAAGAGATTATGATTGGAGGATATTCAAACCCATTCCAATATTGTAATGCTTCAAAGCAAAGTCATGAATTGTATATATCTTCACAATAGGGAAGGAATTATCCCTGATATTGCCATGGAAGAACACAAAGAGGAAAGTTAAAAACCAACATCAAATGTGTTGGAAATATAGATGGAGTAACTGAGAGGGGAGGGGTGAATCAGTTACCAAAAAAAATAAATCCACAAGTCCCTTAGATGTCTTCTTTATATACTGTTGTTACTCGGTAGATTAACTTATCATTGTTCATTAAACATTCACGGTTATTGACATGCATAAATCAAATAGCATAAACACAATTAACACCAGATATAACGTGGA
Organism: Thuja plicata; assembly: GCA_018584345.1. Classification (NCBI taxonomy): domain Eukaryota; kingdom Viridiplantae; phylum Streptophyta; class Pinopsida; order Cupressales; family Cupressaceae; genus Thuja; species Thuja plicata. The sequence continues at coordinate 2,573,537 of MU226956.1, read as the reverse complement.
AACCCAATTTGGGAAAACCACCAATGCAACTAGTTACTGATTTTCACTCTTCTGAAGTGAGCCCTGTT
>MU226956.1:2547131-2567185 GCA_018584345.1 Thuja plicata | reverse complement strand
TTAATAAATATTACATTAGTCGGCTGCACAAACATTTCACAATTAAAATCCTTCGCAGGCCGACGCAGTCCAGAAATGATATTCCAGTGTTGACCAACTGATGCTCGGTGAACACTGCAGATTCTGCCAAAATCCTTTGGTAACCGAGTGAACTCGGTAAAGACTGAATTTCCTTCACATTTTCTTTGATGACCGAGTGGACTCGGTAGAGACTGAATTTATTTTGTCGACCGAGAGAGCTCGGTAGTAACTAACTTCACGGTATAGTATTTTGGAGCGCTTGGTAGACTCTGTAAATAGCTTCTCTTACCGTCTGAGCTTGGTAGACTTGGTTAACTACCTTGCTAAACATTCTGAGCTTGGTAGACTCTGTCTAATGACTGATATGACATTTGTGTAACATCAAGGACAATACTCAATTAAATAATTGTTTCCAGCAAAATGTTACATCAACTTCTAACCCTATTCAAACTAACTCAACTACATCAACTAAGGGAAAAGAAAAAATGAGTTATGAGGGTCAAAATTCAAATGATAATTCAATCAAGACTTCAAAATTGAGAATGGAAACTTTGAAACCCACTAAGGAAGAAAGAGAACAAGCTAAGAAAGATCATTATCAAAAGATGAGTGACATGATGAACCAATTTGAGAAACAATGCAAAATTCACTCAAAAGGGGTAGGGGAATATTCCATTTCCCTATTTGATTTACCTACATATCCAAGGACACATGGGAAGCCATCCAAAGATCATCAACCCACAAATATAATTTTTATTTTGTGAGAGAATGTGACAAACAAGAAATGGAAAAAGAGGATAATGAAGTATTGCAATGGCTTTATAAAGAGGAGGATAACTCAGCTAATCCCATTGAAAGGGTGCAACATATACATATAAAAACTGATCAATATGGAAAAGGATTTTATATCATGAAGAAAATGGGATATAAGGGGAGAGGACCCTTAGGAGTTCAACATAGAGTGTTTTTAGAACCTATTGAACCAGTTTGGAGAGAAAAAGAAGAGAAAGCCAGCATAGGTTTTGAACATAAGGGAGAAAGTTCAACTCCCATGCATGATTTTTGTGCACATATCCACATGGTAGGCTCCGAAAGTGAAGATGATTCTAGGGATTATGAGTGGGATTCCTTTTCCAAATAATCTTGTCATGACATAGAGGTTGATACCATTCACACTTATGCAACTCCTCCTAAAGTTGAGAATCAAGAACATGTGACTCAAGGTTCAAATTCTACTCAAACATCAAGTGAACCTCAACAACGTAATGTAGAACAAGAACCTCCTTACACTCAATGGGTAGGTGAACCTTGGGTATCTTCATGGGTGGGAGATTATAACCTAGTGTTTAATCCACACACTTTCTTCCCCATGGAAATCTTAGAGGACTCTAGTGAAGAGGATTTTGATCCTTCTTCCATGGACCATATTGAAGAGGCACATGTCATAGACCTTGATGATACAATTTATGAAACATCAAACAAAGTAATGTCCTTAAATCCTTCAAATGAAAATCCATCCAATAAATCCTTGTCCTTAATGCACCCCGAGCTTATTGGTTGGGATCTTTTTGAGCCAAATGACTTACTATACTTCCCAAATGATAATGCAATGGCCTTATACCTAAATGTGGTTGAGCCAAATTATTCCAGAAATTAATTCAGTTCAGACATGATGAAAAGGGTAGGTGTTCAACCTCTTAATCCACAAAATGAAAAGAAAAAATATAAAAAATGAGGAGGTCTAGTGGTGAAAACCACCATGTGGTAGTGCTAGACCCAAAAAAATTAAAAATAAAGGATGTTTCCGAAGGTGAAAACCCAACTATGGCACCTAAGGAGGAGAGGTTGGATACCTTACCAGCACATGAAGATGAAATATCACCTATACTTATTGAACCTACAGAAAAGGTTAATATTGGTACCGAAGTGGATCCCAAATTTATTCACTTGGCAACATCTTTGAGTCCCTTAGAGAGGAAAGAGTTCATCAAATTATTTCAAGAAAAACAATTCAAATTTGCATGGTCATATGCCGACATGCACGGATTGGATCCAAGTTTCATAATGCATCATTTGAATGTGAAACCCGGAGTTAAGCCCGACAAGCAGAAATTGAGAAAAATGCATCCACATGTAACCCTTTTAGTCAAAGCCAAATTGGAAAAATTACTCAAGGTGGGATTTATAAGAGTAACTGCCTATGCAGAATGGATCTCCAACATTGTACCACTTACCAAACATGATAAATTCATAAGAGTTTGCATAGATTTCATAGATTTGAACCTTGCTTGTCCCAAAGACGACTTTCCATTACCTAGCATTAATGCTATTGTGGATCTAACTGTGGGTCGTTCTATGTTTTCACTCATGGATAGATTTAGTGGGTACAATCAAATCTGAATTGCACCTGAAGATCAAGAGAAGACAACCTTTGCATGCCCATGGGGTACTTTTTGTTGGAATGTAATGCCCTTCGGTCTCAAAAATTATGGAGCCACTTATCAAAGAGAAATGACTACCATTTTCCATGACATGATGCACACCTTCCTAGAAGATTATGTGGTTGACATTCTAGCTAAGTCACATGAAAGAAAATATCATTTACCCATACTTGAAAAGATTTTTACAAGGCTAGAACAATTCAAAGTAAGACTCAACCCAAAGAAGTGTGCTTTTGGGGTACAATCCAGAAAACTCCTAGGGTACATTGTTTCTGCAAAAGGCATTGAAGTAGATCCTGAAAAAGTACAAGTAGTAATGGACATAGACATTCCAAATAATATTAGTCAAATGAGGTTACTTCAAGGAAGACTTTAATGTATAAGGAGGTTCATTTCTCAATTGGCGGAAAAATGCCATTCTTTCACAAGGTTTCTACATAAGGACTCCATCTTTACATGGGATGAGGAATGTGATAAAGCCTTTACATTGTTGAAAATATACTTGATGAATCCACCCATATTGATGTCACCTATTCAAGGCAAACCTTTATTACTCTATATTTTAGCAACGGAAAAATCTTTAGGAGTCTTATTGGCACAAGAAGATAATGAAGAAAAAGAAAGAGCTATCTACTACTTGAGTATAACTTTGATCAAATATGAATTAAAATATAGCTTCATGGAAAGGGCTTGCCTAGCAGTGGTATTTACCTCTCAAAAGTTAAGACATTATATGTTGATGCATAAGGTGAAGCTAATAGCCAAAATTGATCCATTGAAATACTTACTTAGAAAAACAACTCTAACGGGAAGGATTGCAAAGTGGGTAATGGTGCTTCATGAATTCGACATTGAGTATGTTGATAGGAAATAAATCAAAGGTCAAGTTATTGTAGATCAATTGGATGATTATCCTTTAGAGTCTACACATCCCATTCAAGTGGATTTTCTAGATTCTGAGATTGTTAATGTGGAAGATAAGACATGGACTCTATACTTTGATGGATCTTACACCCAAAATGGTAGTGGGGCAAGCATTCTTTTGATCACACCACAAGGTTACACAATCCCAAAATCTTACAAGTTATTGTTCCCTTCTACAAACAACATTGCAGAGTATGAAGCATTGGTCATACGTATCAAGATGACCTTAGAATGGAATGTCATAGAATTACAAGTCTATGGGGACTCTCAATTAGTCATCAATCAAGTCAATAATGAATATGCTACCAAGGATGAAAAATTGATGCCTTACAAGAAACGATGGATGGTTTGAAAAATTAATTTGCTTTGATTAATTTTGAACAAATCCCAAGAGACAAGAATAGAGCAGCAGATGCAATGGCTACCTTGGCCTCTTTGCTTAAAATGCTCAATCAAAATGAAAGGTATGAGTTCTTGGTGGAAGAATTGGTTAAACCAACATTTGACCTACTTGATACCCAAATTACTACCCTTTTAAATGGACATGAATCACCATGGTATGGACCCATATATGCCTACCTAAAAGACCAAACCTTACCTATTGACCTAACCCATGCTCAAAAGAAAAATTTCATAAGACAAGTGGCTCGTTATGCCATCCTTTCTGACACATTGTATCATAAGGGTCTTGACAAAATGCTGCTTAGATGTCTAGAGGAAGATGAATCAAAATTAGCTTTAAAAGACATCCATGAGGGGTTTTGTGGGTCACATTCGAGTGGTTTAAACCTAGCTAAGAAAATCCTACACATGGGGTACTTTTGGAAAACCTTAGAAAGAGATGCTTTTCAGTTTGTCAAAGTTTGTGTAAAATGTCAATACCATGGAGACATGATCCATGCACTGGCACAAGAATTTTACCCATTTGTCACACCATGACCATTCTACCAATGGGGTTTTGATTTGATTGGCATGATCTATCCACATTCTTCAAACAGACATAAGTACATCCTCACCACAACAAAGTACTTCACTAAATGGGTTGAGGCCGTCCCTTTAACAACTGTAACAGGGAAGCAAATTTCCATGTTCATCCTTAATCACATCATTTGTAGATATGGCATTCCTCACGCCATCATCACGGATAATGGAATGTAGTTTAAGAACAAGGATGTAGATGAACTTTGTGACACATTCCATATTACTCATCACTCTTCATCCATTTACTATCCCCAAGGTAATGGACAAGCAAAATCTCCCATTAAGAATATCCTCAAAATCCTCAAAAGATCGGTTGGTAAGTCAGGTAGAGATTGGCACCTTCAAATCAATCTGGTATTATTGGCCTATAGAACTAGTATTTACACCTCGACAGGAGCTACACCTTTTTCATTGGTTTATGGGGCCGAAGTTGTTCTACCTTTAGAAGTGGAAATACCATACCTAAGAGTTTCATTGTATGGATTGATCATAGATGAGGATTAAAGAGTTTCCTGACTTCAACAATTAGAATTGTTGGAGGAACACCAAACTCAGGCTTATGATCATTTGAAAGTGCATCAGAATCAAATTTCAAGAAACTATAACAAGCATATTAAACCAAGAACCTTTCAAGTGGGAGATCTAGTGTTGAGGGAGAATCCAAAAAATCAAGTTGATAGAGAAAAGAAAGGAAAGTGGGAAGCAAATTGGCTTGGTCCTTTTGTCATTGTTTCTTCTTTCGGAACGAGGACCTACAAATTGGCCAATTGTGATGGTGATGAATTGCAAGAACCTATCAATAGAATTCATCTTAAGAGGTTTCACACCTGATTAGATGAAAGAGTATCTAAGGAAAGAGTATCAGATGAGCCAGCATCAACTTTGCACATGAGAAAAAGTCAAAAATACAAAAAAGGAGAAAAGATCAAAATACCAAAAAAATCAGAAAGTTCAAAAAACCAAAAACATTGGAAAAGTAGAAAAAATCAGAAAACGGAGAAAATTGAGCATGAAGAAATAAAAAACATTTTAAAAATCAAAAAAATGTTGTCTTGGTGAAAACCTAGCAAATAGGCACCTTGATGATAAAAAAAAAAGAAAAAAAAAGCAAAAATAAAAAAAATCAAAAAAGAGAAAAAGTGCCTTGGTGAAAACATAGCAATAGGTGCCTTGGTAGCAAAAAAAGAGAAAAAAAGAAATAATCCCAAAAGGTGAAAACCTGGAAACAGGCGCCTTTTGTCCCTTAGGTATTTCCTAGTCACATTTGTACTTATTGCATTTCACCATCTCATTTGTCCATATCCTCATTGCATCCATCATTTGTACATAAGTCATAATAGAATCTCAAAGCTGCATTGTTGCATTCTAGGTTTTATTTTGTCCTAAGTTTCACATTGATCACATTTATCACTTGGAGGAAAACATCATGAATTTCGGTACTAAGCGGATTCAAAAGTGCACAATTTGGTCACACATCAAACGCAAATTTTTAGATTCAGAGGAGAGATATTTTGGAACCTTTGATGTATATCATTGTTCAACCCTAAACAGTTTGATTAGAAAACATGATCCTTGAGTTTCATTGACTTATTTTATCAGGATTAAAAATTGACAACACCTAAATGATCAGCATGTTTGGAATTCTTTTTGAAAATCTTGATACATTTCAACACACTTGGAATTTTTGATGAGTTTTTCATTGAATTTTTCAAGTCATGTTCTTCTTAGCTAATTGATGATGTTTCAACTAGATTGGTCATGATGAAGACATGATGTTTTCTTAACTTCTGTGTTACTGTTTTGAGGAAGATTCTTTAACTTGTGTGAATTTGTCTAATGACATGGTCATCAAAGAACCATCGAGGACATTCATATAGGAAGGAGGGTTAACCTTTGTTTGTTCATGCAAAAGGATACCTTGGCTATTTAGATCTTTCATATCTTAATACCAAAATCCACTTGTAACATTGAATCTGATTAAACTGGTATTCATACTCCCATAGTTGGTCATTCAACTAGTGAGGGTTGTACTTGGTTTCACAGAGGGTTACCAAATGAGATGAAAGTCATATTCATATTCTTATGGTCGTAGTGGCACCATTAAGGATTGTATAGACTCCTAGTTCCACAACGCTCAATGATGAAAATATATCTCTATTTGCATTTCTTTTCGCAAACCTCAAGGACAATTAGTTACATTGCATTTTCATGTTAGATTAATTGCATTTGCAGGTTAGTTTAATGGCTTCTATTTTTTAGCATGTTTCCAAATTTAAAGGGGTTCATCATTAATAGGGTTACATCAATTTAATGGTTTCAAATCATCAATATGAGATTATCTTTTGCATTCATAGCATTAATTAGTATTCATTATATATTCATATCAAGAGAAAAAGCAAGGAAAAGAAGCATTAATCATTAGTCATTTATCCCAATCATCATTTAGAAATTGCATTTCATAAATTAAGTTGCAGACATCAAAACCCAAAAAGACAGTTGCATTCATTTTACCATTTGCACTAAGTATTGCATCCATATCATTGCATTGCACAAATCATACATCATGATTAAAAGTCAGAAAATCATATAGGAATAAGTTGCATTACCATCATTTGCATCCATCTATCTATGTCCTATTCTAAGACATTGCAAACATAGCATAATAGAAATAAATGCATCATAGAATCATGTAGATATGCATAAAAGAAATCTCATAAAAACATCATCAAAGGGGAATCAATGGAAGATCATCATAAATAAATGTCCATCATCAAAAGTATATAGCGAATCTGTATATCAAAGATACATCAACAAAATTTTCCATATGTCACAAGTCCTGATAAAAAATATACATGATACATCAATAGAATATCTGGATATCATAGATCCCAATCTATCTCATGACCCAGTAGGGGCACCTGATCCATCTCCTGCGATACCTATACTTGAACCTCCTGCGCCATTGGGATCCATGTCACCTGATCTATCATGTGTAGAAGGTGGTGCCTGACTAGTGCTAGCACTGGTAGGTAAATGAGCTAAAGTAGCCAAGAATTGCTGTAACATAGTCCTAACATGCTCTAACCAACTAGTAACTGTAGTCATCCTTGCCTGTAATCCTTGAAAATCTTGAACTAAGCTATCCAAAATCAGAGGAACTTGAGGTGCCTGTGATGTTGGAGGGGCCTGAGGTGCCTGTGGTGCTAAGGGAACCTATGGTATCACCGGTGTTGTGCTACTCTATGGATCTACCCGAGGAGCCTGTCTCTGAGGATATGGAGGTCTTTATGGACCTTATCCCTATAATGGAACTTGTCTAGCCACCTGAACTTGTCTGTGTCTCTTCCTAGCCCACTCTGCACTAACTTTGCCAAGATCCTTTCTCTGGGGAGGTACATGTACTTGCACTCACCTCTGTCTAGGCTGACCAAATCCACCACCTTGGCCTCTAACATGACCACCCTGTATCTGAGGTATTGCAGCTCTCTATACCCTAGGAGCTCTCTGAACCCTCTATCTCTAAGGTCTCCTACCATCTCTATTGCCATCATCATCATATCCATCATCATCATCAGATAGATCATCAACATCTGGAATGGGCTCAGCTGGATCTGTAAATCTAACAAAGTGATATTGTAAGAACCACTCTCGATACTCAGAGAACATCCCTGCATTAGCTACATGTGTCATCAGATCTCATCTCACAAATCCAAGCTGATCAATCTTTGCACAGGCATATTGATAGTCAACCTGAGCTCCCCACATGGATTGCCATGCCTATACCCTAGCATAAAGTGCCATACCCTGGGGCATATCCTTTACTTGGCCATACTGACAGAGCACTCTCCCAAAGAAAAATCTCTCTATACATAGTGGTGATTGACCAATCATCCATTAAGGGGAAAACATATAAGGCAACTCACCATTGTCCTCTCGCCATCTCTCACAACTCAAATATGGTCTCCATACGACCTAATCAATATCATCAATAGTATGACACCAAAACTCAACCTTGCCCAGATGATGCTAGAAAATCATACTATCATACAACAATGCATATGGATATCCTTGGGCCTGCACTCATGCCGAGACTAGTCTGGTGATAGGGATATGCTCCCAAGTCCACAACTGTAATAGAACTGCACCTGGTAAAATAGATGCGTTGCACCTATATACAATCTCATGTAGATCATGGTAAAGTTGGGCTAACACACAGGAACCCCAGTCAAATCTCCAAGGATGTGCAATCAAGTCCAATATATGGCCCCATCTGACTACAAAACCATGACCTCTCCTATCTGGAAGCAATACTCCTCCGATAACTGCTCCTAGTAATGCTACAAATGTATGTTATGAAGAAAATTGTGCCCATGTAATGCAATCATTCTCAATGGTGTTGTCTCCAAACACCCATCTGCATACACTGCCATCGTAAATTGAATCATAGTATACCCGCTCTCCATGAATCAGGCTCCTCAACAATTTGTATACGTCCTCTATTGTGATAGTCATCTCACCGAGGGGTAGATGGAAAGTGTTATGGTCAGAGTGCCATCGCTCTACCGTAGCTATCAATAGACCTCGGTTCAGCTGAAACTGAGGGAGATCAAGAAGGAAACTAAGACCACATGTCTTGATAGTATGTCTCTCAAGAGGAGTAAGCTCATCGACCAAATCAAAGATCCAAGAAACCACACCCCGTACTCGCAACTTACGGTAATGTTCCTACATTTTGAAACAAAGTGAATTATATTAGTCTTTCTATTGGTGGATCATTCTAAGTCAATCAAACACATTAAATCTATCTTTCTCTATTTTGATTGCATCAACCTATTGTTCCTAACCTCTAGATCTTGAGAATGGATGAATTTGGCATCATTTTAATCAATCTGATTGGCATATCAAACATTCATCAATATGATTTCTCTAATATCCTAAACACTAAGTAACATTATGGGATCACATTTTCTAGTTGGAAATCAATCAAATATTTTCCGACATTCAATCAAAGGAAATCTTATCCTATCTATTTTCAATTTTTCTCATATTTCTTTGTAGGCGACACTTGGCTAAGTGTACGCGGATTTTTAGCCCCGCGGTGTTGAAATTTTCATATGCGGCACTTTAATCATCAGAGGCAGCGCTTTACCAAGCATGCGACCTTTTAAAGTCCTAGGCGGCTTTCAAATTGTCCTAGGTGGCCTTGAAATGATAGGGTTTCATAGAAAAGCAAAATTAATTGGGTTGCAATTTTTCACCTAAGTCCTAGGCGGCACTGGATTGCTCCAACATGGCTTCAAAACGCATGGAGGCGGCTTTTCACTAGCCTAGATAGATTTTAAAATTTCCTACGTGACATTTTGCAAAAATCTATCTAAAAAGAATTAAAAACTTGTAATAAATGCTATTAAAATGAGCAATAAATGCACTAGGAAGGGTAAAATCACTCAATGGAGGTCCGTAGTTAGGAGGTCTCTGATACCGGTGAGCTCTCTCGAACAGATGCTCTCGAATGGGGACCACCATCGCTGTCAATAGTCACAGGGTCAGAGCAAAATCTCAGTAGTAAAAAGTGAAAATGAATAGTAAATTTGGGTTTTTCAACCTATTTAAGCTATTTTACCCTAAATTTTTAAGATTCTTTGACCCAAATGGACTACATTGCATATTCTGCAACACTGGGGCATCTTCTGACATCTTTTTCAACATCATTGTTTATCAGAAATGAAATCATTCATCAAATTTTTGACATTTGCACATCAACATGTTTTCATTTCTGAGGGGGCATCATCATATCATCAAACTGGGATTCTGCTTCATATCTTACATCAAATCTGGGGCATTTAAAATTCAAAATTTATCAGTAGGGAATTCTTCATCAAATTCTGCATCAGGTTTCACATCAAGTTCGGCATCAGGGTTTCACATCAAGGTTTCACATCAGGTTTCACATCAGATCATCAATATCATGTTTCGCATCAGTTAATCAATCAAACATTAGTATCAAATCAATGATCAGTACATCAAGTTTTCTTTGAATCAATGTGCTTTGCACAACAATTCAAAGAGGGGCATTTATAGACACCTAAAATTGACCAGGTGTCTCTTAATTATCCAAATTTTCAAATCTCAGCCAATTTCCCTAAATCTCATCAAAATGCATCAAAATGGATCAAAATCAATCAAATGGACATTTATCAAGGAAATTGGACAAAATGAAATTAAAATCAAAGGATTAAATAATCATGAAATCAAATAATCAAATTTAAGCCTAAAAGGGATCAATCAATTATATAATTGCTATTAATCAATTAATTGTATAGTTTTAAATAAAAAATCAAATCCAACTCATTCACCCTTACATGGCTAATTTAATTAAATGATTGAATTAAATAAATCCTAATTTCTTTCAACTCAATTTGATCAACCAATGAGAATTGAGTATTTTGTCTTCTTATCCCACCCTTTGAGGACAACCATTTAAATGGTCCCCCCATTTGAAACCGTTTGAGGGATCAAACTCAACCAAGAATTAACCCATGGTTAATTCACTCTACCCCCTACCCTTGGGAATTTGCTATAAATACAAGTTATTTTCTATGCATTTGATATCCTAGAAAATTCAAGTGCAAAGCATCCTCATTATAGGCAATTTGTGAGCGATTGAGAGCATTGTGAGCAATTAAGAAACATTTTTGATCATTTGTAGAAGAAATTTTTTGATTTGAGGAGCATATCATGAGCATTTGAGTTAGAATTTCATATCATCTTGAGAATTTGAGCTAGATTGAGGAATTTTATCTTTAAATTTCTCATTCTATAATTGTCCTTGAGAGAGATTAAGGTTGAGAGCTCTCTTAACAAAGCTTAGATAGGGAACCATGAGGTGTCATGGATTTAATTTCAATTCTTAGATTAAATTTTCATTTTCTTTCCATAAAATTGTAGTTTAGAATCCTAATTTCATGAAGGTGTAATTTCTCACACACAATACCAAGGGCACCATTTGACTGTTTAGTAGAAATATCTCTCAGGCCCCCCACTTTAGAGGGAAGCACATCTCCACTGACAGATTGATCACTGCCATTGTCAGCAAAATGGAAGGGCCTAAAAGGGGGGGGGGGAGGGGGGTGGAAGCAGTTGGGATGAAAATGAGGGAGCAATTAGAGAGGCATTAGTCATAATAATACACATCTATAATGGCCTCAAGGGCCTCCCCCTTTCCATCTTCATCTATAATATGAAAATCTCCCTCACACTCCCCTCTCTCAGTCTCAACCACCCCTCTGTCAACACTAGGGGTCACTTTTTCATCTAACATGTTTTTCTCTATTAAGGGAGGGGTCACTTTGTCATCTGACATGTTCTTCTTTATGCATCATCTTTAATCATCTTTAATTAGTCATAATCATCTTTAATCATTTTCTCAACACCCATTTGAGTCTTTAAAAAGTTCCTAATCTTTTACACAACCAATTTTTATGCATTTAGAACTCTATGCTTGGGGGTACCACCTTGGGATGCAATATCTTTATTTGAGGAATAATCTACAGGATTGGAGACCTCTGCAGGATAAGTTTTTTTCCTAAGAGCTTCCTTGTGGTCTCTTAGATTTTTAACCATAGCCTCTTTGTTCCTCTCACCTACAGGGGAAGGTTCCTATGGCATTATCTCATTGGGGATTTTGTGGTTTTTTTTTTAAGATAACATCTGGGGTTTTGTGTGATTTCATCTAACATATCCTTATAGGTGTTATTGACATTGCTATTATAATTAACATGAATTATGCCATAATATTTACCATCAATTTTACTATTTTATTTGGGGTAAATTCGTAGTTGATTAATAGGGTTTGCAACCATTTTTTTAATTTGTTTTTAGTTATTAGGGTTCACATTAGCTCTTAGCCTCTACAATGACCCTCCTTCCAAAAAAGGAAGCATGCATTCAAACCACCTAGAAATTAAATTTGGCTTGATACAAATTCCTTTCTCATATCAATTTTAAGCATTTTAGGTAAATCTATGCCGGGGTTAATAGAAATTCAAAGCCTCACATCCATATGAGGAATTAATGAAGTCAATTCTTCTATTTTGATAACCCTATTGATGGTTTATAGAGTTCTAGGAATAAGATTACATGGGTAAGGAAAAAAATCTTAATTGTGACCCATCTAAGGCATGATAGAGCTAATATTTCTTCTTTGTTAGACTTTGTAAGATAGGGAACAACCCTAAAAACATAAGAAAATATGTTCCAAATTTATCTCTTCACCGCTTCTCTTTGACAGAGAGGATTCTTAAAGAAGATAAGAAAGAACCATCTTTGAAATATTCTGCAAAAGGAGTATTGCAACCCTATTTTTTTATTCCATATATTAAAGCATCCAATCATTCATGAAACTATAAGAGGGTATTCTAGTAATACCTTCTAAGAGGATATTCTGGTAAATATTTTGAGCCACTAAAAATATGACAATATCTTTGAGCCTACCTTTTTCATAATCAATTACTTTAGACATGTGGATTTTATGTTTAACAATGAGAGAGACAAGGGAAATCTTACCTCTTCTGCCTTCATTTCTTTTTAGAGGCTCCACAATATGAGAGAAACCTAGTACGAACTTTGCCTCCACAATAATCCTCCCCAACTTCTTCGGTGGTGACTTCTCTAGATGAAGGATGAAAAATAACCTTATCATTTTTGTCATCTCTCATATAAAACTGCTCCATAATGTAGCAATAAATGCCCTACAAGAAATGCAGAGATTGGATGGAAGTAGGAGAGGTATGCAAGTGGGGTGCCCTTCATTTTTCATGCCCTCTTTGTAGACATATGTGGTCGTGGTTTGATGTTGTGTGTACCGCCAACTGTTGTTCCTCCGTTCCTTGCATCTTTTTATTGGTTTGCGTGTGGAGTTTGATTTTTGATTTACCTTGTCGATTTATTATTTCATTTCCTTTCTCTTTTTCTTCATATGTGTGTGCCTTTATTATTCTCAAGTGAGAACCATCTAGGGCTTGGATTGTTTGAGTCTCAGCCATATTATGTTTTTAATGGCTGTAACAGAGGTTAATGATGGAAATGAAGGGAAGGAGAAGGGCATTAATGTATCTAAGGATGGAGAGATTTAAAATAAATCTAGAGAAATGGTCAAGCCTTCTTACAAGGTAGTTCTTTAAGACCATCCTTGTATTGTTCTCCCAGAGTCTACAAATTTTGAAGGGATGTTTCTCAGAAAACAACTAGAAAATGGAGGAAGAGAGCCCAACACTGATGGACATAGATGAGGAGATGGATTCAATTCCTCAGTAGAAAACACTAGTACTGAGGGAGGAGAAGAAGGTAAGGCCCCATCACCTGGAGTTAAGACACTCACTCCATCGCCAAATGGTGATATGGTAAATGCTATTAAATTTGAAAAAATAGAATGAAAAGAATTTTTGTATATTTTGTTTGCATGGATTTTAAATTCTTACCTTCTAGGATTTTTTTGGATGACTAGTTCAACAACATTTGGGGGAAGAAACTTGGTATTATTGTTAGCTTTAGTTGAATGATTCAAAAGGGTTTGTAATCTTGTTAAAAACTCATGGAATGCAAGAATTTTTTTTGAGTAAGGGGTATTATAATGTAGGGAAAATACTATTTAGATCCATTCATTGGTCCCCAAAAATTAATGCAGAATAGGTCCTCGCTCGTTCGTCCCCTTTTTGGGTCGAATGAGAGATGTTCAACCCAAATTTTGGCATTTTATAACACATATGCTTAATCCTATGGGATCTGTGCTGCAATTTGAAGAATCCAAAGTGACCCTTCAACACCTTAATTCCCACATATTGATTCCTAAATCCCAATACTATGTTCCTTGATGATATTTCGCTAGAAATTCAGGAAGAAATCTTTAGATGGAAAATTGTTAAGGTTTGAAATACATAGGATTTCTTCCATTGCAAGTTTAATGGCCATAATAAATGAGATTATCTATTATTAAAAAACATTCAAAGATATTTTTTAGGGGTAACCCCAAATAAAACCAAGCCTCCAACAGAAGGTGAAAAAATTAATAACAATGTGAGTCAAAATGATAACTCTAATGAAAGGAATTTTGATAAAGAGGTCCATAAATGTAACAATAATGTTGGTCAAAATTATAGTGCTAATGAAAGAAATAATGGCCATTATAGTAATAATAATGTTGGTCAAAATGATAAAACTAATGAAAGGAATGGTGATAAAGAAGTTCCGGGTGAAACCCCTAATGGTCAATCGAGTTGCAGAAGTGATAATAAACATTATCAGTTAATGTATTGTCATTGATGTCAACTTATTTGAGTATTATTATGCTGGAAGATATTTGTTGTGAATTGAAGATCTGGAACAAAAATATTTGTGGTCATAAAATGAAGAGTTCTGTATACACTGAGAGACAGTGATACTCGAGTAAAACACAGTATATACCGAGCACAGTGATAACCGAGCAAGGTATTGCTGACACAACTATTGATAGAGAGATTTAATCAAACCAAGGCTAACTAAGATGCTGAGATGGAAATTGATTATTTCAAGGTAAAAGATAAAGTTTTTTATTTGATCAAATGGTTATTAAAATTCAATGAAGATCATATGATAGAGATTGAAATTTACTTTTAACACAACTACCGAGGATGGATCAAGCAGGAAAATCTACGATGGAGATTAAGCAGAAAAATTTGAAGGATGAAAATTAAATGATACATGATATCTATATAAGAGAAAAGTGATTCATTATGAATAACATGATTCTATGATGCACACATGCAAATTTTATGCATGACTGATAAAAATGGTTAAAGACAGAACCAAGTATTATTTTGTAAATATTGCCGAGAAAATAGAGGAATGAGCATTACCGAGCAGAACAAGTACGAAGTATGAGATGAACTGAAGTGAACAAATTGATCAAAGGTATTATATACTTAGCATAGATTTGAATATCTACAAATCAGAGTTGTATTTGAATTAGATCATTACTGTATTAGTTTAACCATTGTTACACACAAATCTCTAAACCGAGTAGGACAATGAAGTATTTATTATGACATTCAAAGAATGTTGATTGTTTTCTTGTTGACCCCATACTGAATGCATGGTCAAGAGAGAACTGTTAGTTTTAAATCCTCTAACCAGGTCACATTTAATAGTGTACATTATAACCTTTAACAGGGTTGGCTCTTCACCGAGATCACTTCAAAAGAGTGAAAATATTTTGGCTTACCGGTCCCAGGTGCGTTTTCCGTTAGTAGGGTTTCCACATTAAAAATCTATGTGTCAATGTGCATGAATGTTGTGGATTTTTATTTTACTTTACACTTCACTTTATTGACCTAGATCATTAATCACGGTATTAATTTACTGAAACTCGGTAAACACTATGGATGAAAGTTTAAGATTACATAATACATTTTCAATGAGTTGAACTATATGTTTGAATTTGTTTTGATATATATCTGGAGAAATTTGGGACTGTAAGATAATTTGTGAGGAAACCGATTCTAATTGATTCACTCCCCCTCTCAGTTATTCTAACATTATTGGGATAATGGAAAGGGTGTGTACTGAGAGGGGAGGGGTGAATCAACACCCTTAAAAAATTTTAATCAATTATTTGTAATCACTATTATGTATTAACTGACTGGGTAGATTGCATACATCAAACATATAGTATCACTACTAAAATGTAAATGCATGTAAAATAAACAATAAACATTAATGGAATTAACTACTCATGATGCTAGTATTTTGATATTGCAGAAAACCCCTATTAGAAGGTAAAAACTACGGTGGGGATGAGACCCACAAAACATCACTGCTGCAGCAATAAAGAATCATGTTAAAGCTTACAAAGAGTGATCACTTCTGATGATCTTACCCTTTTAGGAGTAACAATGAGATCGATTAGATCTACCTTGTGTGAGGATTTAACAACACAATCTATGTGTGCACTCTGTTAATGTTTAGTAGCTAGATCAAATTCTAGCTCACATTATTTTAATTAGGAAAATTAAAATAATTAATTAATTATTTAATTTAAGGAAAATTAATTAATGGATTAATTATTTATTTAATTGGAGAATTAAATAAATAATTTATTACTTAATTGGGAATTAAATATATATATGGATTAATTGTTTATTTAATTTGCAGTATTAAATAAATAATTTATTGGAGAAATAAATTGAAAAGATAAATATTATGGATTTAATAATTATAAGCTAATTTATAAATTAATATAATAAAGGGGTACATGTTTGGTATAAGGCTGGGCCCTATCTATTTCGTAATTCACAAAGGTAAAACATTTTGCCTTGCAGAACGTGTGGTATTTGAATATGATATTTTGGTGCCAAAGTTTACCTTCCCCAATGAAGGCCGGCTGGTATGGAAATCAGCACCCACCTTGTATATAAAGGAAGTTTCATTTGTTAAATGAAATTATCAAATCAGCTATTTGTTCTCCATGCGAAATTGCTCATTGTGCAAATCAGATTTGTATTGGCAACTTCTGTCCAAGGTTCAGTTTATCATCAATTTTCTTTGTCATAAGGTCTGTACAAAACAACAATTTCTTCTAGTGGTCATCCGATCTTCTTCAAGCTATTGGCAAGCAAATTACTCATTCAATCATATGTCGAATACAATGATAGAACTCAAGCAAGGTTAAATTCATCTACCATATGAATTAAAGAAGAATTCCAATCTACCAAAAGTGATATATATTGTTCTATGCATTCAATGTGATACGATCTGTTCACAATCAAGCAAGGTGCTAGAATCTGGTATTTGTTCACTACGATATGTATTGAAGGTGCTGCATACACTACGATCTATTTTTTCTCCACAATCTACATTGAAGAAGTTGAAATATTGAAGTTACTGAGATTAGAACACACCACACCTAGCAGTGCTCTATATAGACAATTGATTTTCTTCGTGGATCAGTGATCCTCAACAAATTCATATTGTGAGTTGTATCATTCTTCACTCTTATATTTGATTTTCATTGCTGGGTTTTTCACCTCCACAAGGGAGGTTTTCCCAGGGTATTCTTGGTGTTGTGTTTGTGTCTCATTTGTCTATCTTGCCTTCATTTGTTTATTTATCTTCTATTAGTTAGGTCTGATACTAAAAATTAACATGGTATCAGAGCCAAGTTCTTGCTGATCATAATTAGATCTAACATTGTATACTTCATATTTGTTTCTTTGTGTGTTTTTCTCTTTTGTCAAAATGGTTACAGGATTGAAGGTGGAAGATAGACTTGAAGGTTCCCTCAACTTCAACTCTTGGAAAGTGCAAATTCTGATTGCACTAGAAGAACATGATTTATTGGAATTCGTTCAAGAAGAAAATCTTGACTCACCTACGGATCCGGAGGAACTTCAACAATTCAAGAAGAAAGCTATCAAAGCCAAGAAGATCTTAATAGATTCAGTTAGAGATCATATTGTTCCTGTCATTTCCAGGATGACTACAGCCAAAGATATGTTCAAACAATTGGAAGGCATGTATGAAGTAAACAACATGAGTCAGGCACTTACTTTGAGAAGAGACTTGCTTCAAATCAAAATGGAAAAGGATGAGTCAGTCATGGAGTTCTTTATGAGGATCTCAAAATTAAAAGATAAAATAAGTGCTATTGATGGTGAAGTTATAGACAAGGATCTCGTCATGCTTGCATTAAATCGTTTCCCACCCTCTTGGGAACCTTTCATTCAAGGATTAAGCGGAAAAGGTAACTTTCCTACATTTGATCTTCTTTGTGCTGACTGCATTCAAGAGGAATCTAGACTCATAGCAAGAGGAATCAAGACTTCTCATGATGGAGAAAACCTAGTTCTTGCTACCCAATCAGTCAAAGGATATTATTGGAAGAAAAACAACTTTAGGAGGAACAATGACTTTAGATCTCATGATGCTAGCAGCTCAAGGAAGAAGCCAAGAGATCTCTCTCATATCTGATGTTTCAAATGTGACAAATTTGGTCACTTTTCCAGAGATTGTCAAGCTCAACTCAATCAACAAGAGGCTAATCCAAGTGAAGTTGTCAACCTCGAAGATAAGGAAGACTTTCTCTTTTAGTACTATTTTTGTTGCTAGATGGTTTAGAGTTAACTTTTTTTTTAACTCTTGTTCATTTTTGTGTTAAATCTAAAATTAGGATAAGATCATGTTTTTTTCTTAGTCTTCTTTGTGCAGGAATAAGGATCAAGAGGGAGTCACATACTTTCTCAACATTTGAGTTTGGTATATTCTAACTTATGTGGTAATATGTTGGTTACTCTCTTGGATTAGGAGTATTGGCATTGACTTTTCTTGGGTCAAGTAATCTTGAATCAGTTGGTTTGTGTTCATCATTTTGTTGGATTATGATTGAACTAACTTGAAGGGTTGATTGTATGTTTTCCTAACTTTGAGTACAGGAAATTGATTGGATCTTCAGTTGCTTGGGTGATTGATGCATAGACCTTGATTTGATTCTTCTTCTCTGTTCTAGCTAAGATGGATAGTGTAGCATGCGTGTGATGAGAATTCAAATCTAGAGGCATTTTGAAGGAATCTCTGGCTGAGGTTGTTTTGAGGACGGTTTTGAAGTATGACTCAATTTGGAATCCGTCATAACTTTCTATGGATTCTTCTATTCTTCCTCTTCAGATGTCAAGGTTGCCCCCTGTGATGTTAGTTCTCAAGTGTCTTGGATGTGTTAAATGGGCATATTGTAAGTGGAATGGGTTCTAAGACTTGGATTGGTTACATTCCATGTAGCTCATATGGTTGTAAATCAGAGTGTGAGATCTATGAATACTTATTGTAAAACTGAAAGGAATGTTGATCCTTCAATTCTTGGTTTATTGGTTCAAAGGGTGTGAACCATGGATTCATGTATTGTAACAGATATCATGTGGATATCTCATGTTGTACTTATGAATTTCTCATGCTGATGAGATCATCGATAGTTTCACTATCTTGGTTGAGAGGGAGTCTTAACCTCCTTGATTTACTTTGTATTTTAGACCACCCTTGCGGGCAATGCAAGGTGGATGTTGTATTATTTGGATCTTCTTTAAGAGATGTGTATGACCACCCTCTACAGGCAATGCAAGGTGGAGATGTATTTGTTGTATTTTGACCATCCTCTACGGGCAATGCAAGATGGTGTTGTAATTGAAGTCCACCCTCTGCGGGTAATGTAAGGTGGCATTGTAATCATTTTTGAAGTCCACCCTCTACGGGCAATGTAAGGTGGAAATTTTTTTGATCACCCTCTGCGGGAAATGCAAGGTGATTCTTTTGAGGCTTGTCCTCTTCCACCCTCTGCGAGTAGGTACGGTGGATATTCTTGACCATCCTCTGCGAGTAGGCATGATGGTTCCACCCTCTGCGAGTAGGCATGGTGGATATTCTTGGTCATCCTTTGCAAGTAGGCATGATGGAAGTTATTGATTTTCTCTTGCAGGTATGTATTCCTTCTTTGCGAGCAGGCATGATGGGAATGGTTGACTTGTTTTGTAGGTATGCAACCATCCTCTACGAGTAGGCATGATGGAAAGTAATGGTAAGAGCTAGAATCCTCCCTAGCTAAGAGGGAGTGTTAATGTTTAGTAGCTAGATCAAATTCTAGCTCACATTATTTTAATTAGGAAAATT
>MU226956.1:2536544-2547081 GCA_018584345.1 Thuja plicata | reverse complement strand
AATGGATTAATTATTTATTTAATTGGAGAATTAAATAAATAATTTATTACTTAAGTGGGAATTAAATATATATATGGATTAATTGTTTATTTAATTTGGAGTATTAAATAAATAATTTATTGGAGAAGTAAATTGAAAAGATAAATATTATGGATTTAATAATTATAAGTTAATTTATAAATTAATATAATAAAGGGCTACACGTTTGATATAAGGCTGGGCCCTATCTATTTTGTAATTCACAAAGGTAAAATGTTTTGCCTTGCAAAACGTGCGGTATTTGAATATGATATTCTGGCGCCAAAGTTTACCTTCCCCAATGAAGGCCGATTGGTATGGAAATCAGCACCCACCTTGTATATAAAGGAAGTTTTATTTGTCAAATGAAATTATCAAATCAGCTATTTGTTCTCCATGCAAAATTGCTCATTGTGCAAATCAGATTTGTATTGGCAACTGTTGTCCAAGGTTTAGTCCATCATTGATTTTCTTTGTCTTAAGGTCTATACAACACAACGATTTCTTCCAGTGGTCATCCAATCTTCTTCAAGCTATTGGCAGGTAGATTACTCACTCAATCATATGTCAAATACAATGACAACACTCAAGCAAGGTTAAATTCATCTACCATATGAATTAAAGAAGAAGTCCAATCTTCCAAAAGTGATATATATTGTTCTATGCATTCAATGTGATACGATCTATTCACAATCAAGCAAGGTGCTGGAATCTACATTGAAGAAGTTGAAATATTGAAGGTGCTGAGATCTGAACACACCACACCTTGCAGTGCTCTGTATAGACAATTGATTTTCTTCGTGGATCAATGATCCTCAACAAATTCATACTGTGAGTTGTAT
This sequence comes from Thuja plicata, assembly GCA_018584345.1. NCBI lineage: Eukaryota > Viridiplantae > Streptophyta > Pinopsida > Cupressales > Cupressaceae > Thuja > Thuja plicata. The sequence continues at coordinate 2,546,221 of MU226956.1, read as the reverse complement.
CATTCTTCACTCTTATATATGATTTTCATTGTTGGGTTTTTCACCTCCACAAGGGAGGTTTTCCCAGGGTATTCTTGGTGTTGTGTTTGTGTCCCATTTGTCTATCTTGCATTCATTTGTTTATTTATCTTCTATTAGTTAGATCTGATACTAAAACTTAACAAATCAGTTAAGAGATTTACAATAAGATGGTTAAGTGTACTCTGTTAAGAGATTTTGGGGTTGATTACAATTGTTAGAGAGTAATAGAAATTTTGATCTGAAACATATACAATCTTAATCTTGCTGATATAGATCCATTAAGTGCATACAAAACTTATCACCTCAATGTGAATGATAATACCTTCTTCTCTGTTATGCTCGGTAGCCTTTCCTTAGTTCTAAAATCTGATTTCTACAATGTAGTCTCTGTCCTTAAAATCCATTATCTGATCTTTGATGTCTATAGTATGGCGGCTACTTGATTATTTCTTGATCAAAATACATTACAAAATGACATCTATATATTTATATATCAAATGATATGACCTGATTAGGGCCTAACAATTACATCCCTACCCTAAGATCAATGATGTACATAATTTACCTTGATCATCTACACATAAGACATAAAAAATTAATGGTGTAAATATGTAATTAATGTCATGCTTGATCATGTAAACCATTATCTAGGTTGGCTAAAAAGTTGTTACATAGAATAATGTGTGATAACAAATTTTAGGTGGTCTATGTTCCACTTGGTTAATGTTGTCTCTCAGTACTTAGTGTAGACTATGTATCTTGGTTATACTATTGTTTGGTTATGCCGTGTAGCTCGGTGTTGTCTACTGCTCGGTATAGTCTGCCAGCTCGAGTATCACTGTACTTGGTTAACTTTGGATGTGATCAGTGCTCTTAGTTAACTCTATACTTGAGTGAATATACCAACTCACCTTTTTGACTCTATTACCGTCATGTGGCCCCATCAGTTATAGTTCATCACCTACCTCTTTTCATTTTAACAAAGAATTTAGAGGTATTCTCATCCACTAATGTGGGTTTACTGGGAACCACATCCTTGGCCTCAGAATTTTTTTTTAAACTTCTTGGCTTTAGTCTTCTTCCTTCCTTTTCTACCTCTCAAGATCTTCATTCCATCATCTACCACATCAACCTCCAGTGTCCCTCCATACGGGACAATGGCCTAGCTTACCTCATCTCCTTTCACTATACCAAGGGCACCATTTGAGTGTTTAGCAAAAATATCTCTCAGGTCCCCCACTTAGGAGGGAAGCACATCTCCACTGGTAGATTGATCACTGCCATTGTCAGCAAAATGGAAGGGCCTGAAAGGTGGGGGGAGGGGGGTGAAAGAATTTGGGATGAAAATGAGGGAGTAATTAGAAAGGCATTACTCAGAATAATTCACATCTGTAATGGCCTCAAGGGCCTCTCCCTTGCCATCTTCATCTATAATATAAACATCCCCCTCATAGTCCCCTCTCTCAGTCTCAACCACCCCTCTGTCAACACTAGGGGTCACTTTTTCATCTGACATATTTTTCTCTATTAAGGGAGGGGTCACTTTGTCATCTGACATGTTCTTCTTTATGCATCATCTTTAATCATCTTTAATCAGTCATAATCATCATTAATCATTTTCTAAATACCCATTCGAGTCTTTAAAAAACTCCTAATCTTTTACACAAACATTTTTTAAGCATTTAGAACTCTATACTGGGGGGCACCACCTTGGGATGCAATATCTTTATTTGAGGAAACATCTACAGGCTAGGAGACCTTCGTAGGATACATTTTTTCCCTAAGAGCTTCCTTGTGGTCTCTTAGAATTTTAACCATAGCCTCTTTGTTCCTCTCATCTATAGGGGAAGGCTCCTATGGCATCATCTCATTGGGGGTTTTGTGGCTTTTTTTTAAGATCACATATGGGGTTTTGTGTGATTTCATCTAACATCTCCTTATAGGTGTTATTGACATTACTATTATAATTAATATGAATTATGCCATAATATTTACCATCAATTTTTCTATTTTTTTTTGGGGTAAATTCGTATTTGATTAATAGGTTTTGCAACCATTTTTCTAATTTCTTTACAGTTATTAGGGTTCACATTAGCTCTCAGCCTCTACAATGACCCTCCTTCCAAAAAAGGAAGCATGAATTCAAACCACCTAGAAATTAAATTTGGCATGATACAAATTCGTTTCTCATATCAATTTTAAGCATTTTAGGTAAATCTATGCTGGGGTTAATAGAAATTCAAATCCTCACATCCATATGAGGCATTAATGAAGTCAATTCTTCTATTCTGTTAACCCTACCGATGGTTTATAGAGCTCTAGGAATAAGATTACATGGGTAAGGAAAAAAATATTAATTGTGACACATCTAAGGTATGATAGAGCTAATACTTCTTGTTTATTAGTCTCTATCAACTAGGGAAAACACTATTTATATCCATTCCTTGGTCCCCAAAAAGTAATGTAGAATAGGTCCTCGCTCGTTCCTCCCCTTTCTGGGTCGAATGAGAGATGTTCAACCCAAATTTTGGCCTTTTATACCACATATGCTTAATCCTATGGGATATGTGCTGCAAGTTGAAGAATCCAGAGTGAACCTTCCATAACTTAATGCCCACATATTGATTCCTAAATCCCGATACTGTGTCCCCTGATGAAATTTAGCTAGAAATTCAGGAAGAAATCTGTAGATGGCAAATTGTTAAGGTTTGATAAACATAGGATTTCTTCCATTGAAATTTTAATGTCCATAATAAATGAGATTGTCTATTATTGAAAAACATTCAAAGATATTTTTTAGGGGTAACCCCAAATAAAACCAAGCCTCCAACAAAAGGTGAAAAAATTAATAACAATGTGAGTCAAAATGATAACTCTAATGAAAGGAATTTTGATAAAGAGGTCCATAAATGTAACAATAATGTTGGTCAAAATTATAATGCTAATGAAAGAAATAATGGCCATTACAGTAATAATAATGTTGGTCAAAATGATAAACCTAATGAAAGGAATGGTGATAAAGAAGTTTCAGGTGAAACCCCTAATGGTCAACCGAGTTGTAGAAGTGATAATAAACATTATCAGTTAACGTATTGTCATTGATGTCAAGTTATTTGAGTATTATTATGGTGGAAAATATTTGTTGTGAATTGAAGATATGGAACAAAAAAAATTTATGTGGTTGGAAAATGAAGAGTTCTGTATACACCGAGAGACAGTGATACTCGAGTAAAACACAGTATATACCGAGCACAGTGATAACCGAGCAAGGGATTGCCGACACAACTAATGAAAGAGAAATTTAATCAAACCAAGGCTAACTAAGATGCTGAGCTGGAAATTGATGATTTCGACGTAAAAGATAAATTTTTTTATTTGATCAAACAGTTATTAAAATTCAATGAAGATCGGACGACAGAGATTGAAATGTGCTTTTAACACAACTGCCGATGATGGATCAAGCGGGAAAATATTTGATGGAGATTAAACAGAAAAATTTCAAGGATGAAAATTAAATGATACATGATGTCTATATAAGAGAAAAGAGATTCATTATGAATAACATGATGCTATGATGCACAAATGCAAATTTTATGCGTGACTGATCAAAATGGTTAAAGACAGAACTGAGCATTATTTGGCAAACATTGCCGAGAAAATAGAGGAATGAGCATTACCGAGAAGAACAAGTATGAAGTATGAGATGAATTTAAGTGAACAAATTGATTAGAGGTATTATGTACTTAGCATAGATCTGAATATTTGCAAGTCAGAGTTGTATTTGAATTAGATCATTACTGTATTAGTTTAACCATTGTTACAGAAAAATCTCTTAACCGAGTAGGACAATGAAGTATTTATTATGAAATTCAAAGAATGTTGATTGTTTTCTTGTTGACTCCATAGTGAATGCATGGTCAAGAGAGAATTGTTAGTTTTAAATCCTCTAACAAGGTCACATTTAACAGTGTGAATTATAACCTTTAATAGGGTTGGCTCTTCACCAAGATCACTTCAAAAGAGTGAAAATATTTGGGTTATTGGTCCCAGGTGGTTTTTCCCTTAGTAGGGTTTCCATGTTAAAAATCCATGTTTCAATGTGCATGAATGTTGTGGATTTTTATTTTACTTTACACTTTACTTTATTGACCTAGATCGTTAATCACAGTATTAATTTACTGATACTCGATAAACACTATTGATGAAAGTTTAAGACTACATAATACATTTTCACTGAGTTGAATTATATGTTTGAATTTGTTTTGATATATATATCTGGAGAAATATGGGACTATAGGATAATTTGTGAGGAAACCGATTCTAATTGATTCACTCCCCCTCTCAGTTATTCTAACACTATTGGGATAATGGAAAGGGTGTGTACTGAGAGGGGAGGGGTGAATCAGTACCCTTAAAAACTTTTAATAAATTCTTTGTAACCACTATTCTGTATTAACCGACTGAGTATATTGCATACATCAAACATGTAGTATCACTACTGAAATGTAAATGCATGTAAAATAAAAAATACACATTAATGAAATTAAGTACTTATGATGCTAGTATTTTGATATTGCAGAAAACCCCTGTTAGAAGGTAAAAGCTACGGTGGGATGAGATCCACAAAACATCACTACTGCAGCAATAAAGAATCACGTTGAAGCTTATAGAGAGTGATCACTTCTGATGATCTTACCCTTTTAGGAGTAACAATGAGATCGATTAGATCTACCTCGTGTGAGGATTTAGCAACACAATATTTGTGTGCACTCGGTTAAGAGATTTACATAAGATGGTTAAGTATACTCTGTTAAGAGATTTTGGGGTCTATTACAATTGTTACAGAGTAACAAATTCTTTTATCTGAAACATATACAATCTTAATATTGCTCATATAGATCCATCAAGTGCATACAAAACTTAACACCTCAATGTGGATGATAATACCTTCTGCTCTGTTATGCTCAATAGCCTTTCCTTAGTTCTGAAAACTGATTTCTACAATGTAGTCTCTGACCTTAAAATCCATTATCTGATCTTTGATGTCTGTAGTATGGCGGCTACTTGATTATTTCTTGATCAACATACTTTACAAAATGACATCTATACATTTATATATCAAATGATATGACCTAATTAGGGCTTAACAATTACATCCCTACCCTAAGATCAACTATGTACATAATTTACCTTGATCATCTACACATAGCAGACATAAACAATTAATGGTGTGAATCTGTAATTAATGTCCTCCTTGATCATTTAAACCATTATCTAGGTCGGCTAAAAAGTTGTCTCATAGAATAATGTGCCATAACAAAATTTAAGGTGGTCTATGTTCCACTCGGTTATTGTTGTCTCTCAGTACTCGATGTAGGCTATGTATCTTGGTTATAGTATTGTTTGGTTATGCTGTGTAGCTTGGTGTTGTCTACTGCTTGGTATAGTCTGCCAGCTCGGGTATCACTATACTCAGTTAACTTTGGGCATGATCAGTGCTCTCAGTTAACTCTATACTTGAGTGAATATACCAACTATCCTTTTTGACTCTGTTACCGTCATGGGGCCCCATCAGTTGTAGTTGAGCACCTACTTCTTTTCATTTTAACAAAAAAATTAGAGGTATTCTCATCCCCTAATGTGGGTTTATTGGGAACCACATCCTTGGTCTTAGAATTTTTTTTGAACTTCTTGGCTTTAGTCTTCTTCCTTCCTTTTCTACCTCTCAAGATCTTCATTGCATCATCTACCACATCAACCTCCAGTGTCCCTCCATATGGGACAATGGCCTAGCTTACCTCATCTCCTTCATTATATCAAGGGCACCATTTGACTATTTAGGAGAAATATCTCTCAGGTCCTCCACTTTAGAGGGAAGCACATCTCCACTAACAGATTGATCACTACCATTGTCATCAAAATGGAAGGAATTGAAGGGGGGGAGGCAGGTGAAAGCAGTTGGGATGAAAATGAGGGAGTAATTAGAGAGGCATTAATCAGAATAATACACATCTGTAATGGCCTCAAGGGCCTATCCCTTGCCACCTTCATCTATAATATGAACATCCCCCTCACACTCCCCTCTCTCAGTCTCAACCACCCCTCTCTCAACACTAGGGGACACTTTTTCATCTGACATGTTTTTCTCTATTAAGGGAGGGGTCACTTTGTCATCTGACATGTTATTCTTTATGCATCATCTTTAATCATCTTTAATCAGTCATAATCATCTTTAATCATTTTCTCAATAGCCATTCGAGTCTTTAAAAAATTCTTAATCTTTTACACAACCAATTTTTAAGCATTTAGAACTATATACTTGGGGGTACCACCTTGGGATGCAATATCTTTATTTGATGAAAAATCTACAAGCTTGGAGACCTCTGTAGGATACATTTTTTTTCCTAAGAGATTCCTTGTGGTCTCTTAGAATTTTAACCATAGCCTCTTTGTTCCTCTCATCTACAAGGGAAGGCTCCTACGACATCATCTCATTGGGGATTTTGTGGCTTTTTTTTAAGATCACATCTGGGGTTTTGTGTGATTTCATCTAACATATCCTTATAGCTGTTATTGACATTGCTATTATAATTAACATGAATTATGATATAATATTTACCATCAATTTTACTATTTTATTTTGGGGTAAATTCATAGTTGATTAATAGGTTTTACAACCATTTTTCTAATTTCTTTTTTAGTTATTAGGGTTCACATTAGCTCTCAGCCTCTATAATGACCCTCCTTCCGAAAAAAGGAAGCATGAATTCAAACCACCTAGAAATTAAATTTGGCATGATACAAATTCCTTTCTCATATCAATTTTAAGCATTTTAGGTAAATCTATGTCAGGGTTAATATAAAGTCAAAGCCTCACATCCATATGAGGCATTAATGAAGTCAATTCTTCCATTCTGATAACCCTACCGATGGTTTATAGAGCTCTAGGAATAAGATTACATGGGTAAGGGAAAAATTCTTAATTGTGACCCATCTAAGGAATGATAGAGCTAATACTTCTTCTTTATTAGTCTCTGTCAATAAGGGAAAACACTATTTAGATCCATTCCTTGGTCCCCAAAAAGTAATGTAGAATAGGTCCTCGCTCGTTCCTCCCCTTTCTAGGTCAAATGAGAGAAGTTCATCCCAAATTTTTGCCTTTTATACCACATATGCCTAATCCTATGGGATCTGTGCTACAAGTTGAAGAATCTAGAATGACCCTTCCACACCTTAATTCCCACATATTGATTCCTAAATCCCAATACTATGTTCCCTGATGAAATTTCGCTAGAAATTCAGGAGGAAATCTTTAGATTGCAAATTGTTAAGGTTTGAAATACATAGGATTTATTCCATTGCATGTTTAATGGGCATAATAAATGAGATTGTCTATTATTGAAAAACATTCAAAGATATTTTTTAGGGGTAACCCCAAATAAAACCAAGCCTCCAACAGAAGGTGAAAAAATTAATAACAATGTGAGTCAAAATGATAACTCTAATGAAAGGAATTTTAATAAAGAGGTCCATAATTGTAACAATAATGTTGGTCAAAATTATAATGCTAATGAACGAAATAATGGCCATTATAGCAATAACAATGTTGGTCAAAATGATAAAACTAATGAAAGGAATGGTGATAAAGAAGTTCTGGGTGAAACCCCTAATGGTCAACTGAGTTGCAGAAGTGATAATAAACATTATCAGTTAACGTATTGTCATTGATGTCAACTTATTTGAGTATTATTATGGTGGAAAATATTTTTTGTGAATTGAAGATCTGGAACACACAATACTTATGTGGTTGGAAAATGAAGAGTTTTGTATACACCGAGAGACAGTGATACTCGAGTAAAACATAGTATATACCGAGCACAGTGATAATCGAGCAAGGGATTGCCAACACAACTATTGATAGAGAATTTTAATCAAATCGAGGCTAACTAAGATGCTGAGCTGGCAATCGATAATTTTGAGGTAAAAGATAAAGTTTTTTATTTAATCAAACAGTTATTAAAATTCAATGAAGATCGAATGATAGAGATTGAAATGTGTTTTTAACACAACTGTCGAGGATGGATCAAGTGGGAAAATCTACGATGGAGATTAAGCGGAAAAATTTGAAGGATGAAAATTAAATGATACATGATGTCTATATAAGAGAAAAGAGATTCATTATGAATAACATGATGCTATGATGCACACATGCAAATTTTTTGCATGACTGATCAAAATGGTTAAAGATAGAACCGAGCGTTATTCTGCAAACATCGCCGAGAAAATAGAGGAATGAGCATTACCAAGTAGAACAAGTATGAAGTATGAGATGAACTGAAGTGAACAAATTGATCAGAGGTATTATGTACTTAGCATAGATCTGAATATCTTCAAATCAGAGTTATATTTGAATTAGATCACTACTTTATCAGTTTAACCATTGTTACAGACAAATCTCTTAACCAAGTAGGAAAATGAAGTATTTATTATGACATTCAAAGAATGTTTATTGTTTTCTTGTTGACCTCATAGTGAATGCATGGTCAAGAGAGAACTGTTAGTTTTAAATCCTCTAACCAGGTCACATTTAACAGTGTGCATTATAACCTTTAACAAGGTTGGCTCTTCACTGAGCTCACTTTAGAAGAGTGAAAATATTTTGGGTTCTTGGTCCCAAGTGGTTTTTCCCTTAGTAGGGTTTCTACGTTAAAAATCTATGTGTCAATGTGCATTAATTTTGTGGATTTTTATTTTACTTTACACTTTACTTTATTGACCTAGATCGTTAATCATGGTATTAATTACTAATACTCGGTAAACACTATTGATGAAAGTTTAAGATTACATAATACATTTTCATTGACTTGAATTATATGTTTGAATTTGTTTTGATATATATCTGGAGAAATTTGGGACTGTAGGATAATTTGTGATGAAACTGATTCTAATTGATTCAACCCGCCTCTCAGTTATTCTAACATTATTGGGATAATGGAAAGGGTGTGTACTTAGAGGGGAGGGGTGAATTACTACCCTTAACTTTTAATCAATTCTTTGTAACCACTATTTTGTATTAACTAGCTGAGTAGATTGCATACATCAAACATATAGTATCACTACTAAAATGTAAATGCATGTAAAATAAACAATACACATTAATGAAATTAAGTACTCATGATGCTAGTATTTTGATATTGCAGAAAACCCCTGTTAGAAGGTAAAAACTACGGTGTGGATGAGACCCACAAAACATCACTGCTACAGCAATAAAGAATCATGTTAAAGCTTACAAAGAGTGATCACTTCTGATGATCTTACCCTTTTAGGATTAACAATTAGATCAATTAGATCTACCTCGTGTGAGGATTTAGCAACACAATCTATGTGTTCACTCGGTTAAGAGATTTACAATAAGATGGTTAAGTATACTCTGTTAAGTGATTTTGGGGTCTATTACAATTGTTAGAGAGTAACATAAATTTTGATTTGAAAAATATACAATCTTAATATTGGATGATACCACAATAGCGGGTTACACTTTTTTGCCTAAACGGACATTGAACTCTACATTTTGAGAAAAACTTTCACATTCGGATGCATATTGTTGTTAAACTGTTTGAAATCAAAAGATGAAGTAAACTAGAGTCTTTTAGGAT
>MU226956.1:2496145-2526957 GCA_018584345.1 Thuja plicata | reverse complement strand
TATATATATATATATATATATATATACATATATATACATATATATATATGTGCATGTATATATATGTATATATATATATGTATATATATATATATGTATATATGTATGTATATATGTATATATGTATATATATATGTATACACACACACACATATGCATATATATATATATACAAATATATATACACATATATGCATATATACACATATACATGCATATGTACACATATACATGTATATATACATATGTATATACACATATATATGCATATATACATATATACACATATATATGCATATACATGCATATATATACAAATTTACAAACAATATATATAAAAAAATATTAAAATGCATATATACAAACAATATATATTATAAAACAATAAAATATTCAAATTATAAATGTGAAAAACCTTATAACTTGACGTTTGATAAAACGAAAGCCACTGTTCTCTATCACTTTCAACCCAGCCGAAATAGTCAAAATGACTATTTTGGCGGGTTTTATTCCGCTAAAAAAAACCTAGTTACTTTCGATCGAAAGTAACTAGGTACTTTCGATCGAAAGTAACTAGGTACTTTCGATTGAAAGTAACTTCGGATCAAAAGAAAGTAACTTTGGATCGAAAGTACCCATTTTAGGTACTTTCGATTGGAAGTTACTCACTTTCGATTGAAAGGTTTTTGTTGCTTTGATCGAAAGTATGAAACATTTTTTAGTGGGCCATGCTTTTTGGGGCAAATTTCTTCCTCCCGAAAAGTGTAACCCATTATTGTGGTATTACCCTATTGCTAATATAGATCCATTAAGTGCATAAAAAAATTATCACCTCAATGTGAATGATAATACCTTCTGCTTTGTTTTGCTCAGTAGCCTTTCCTTAGTTATGAAAACTGATTTCTACAATGTAGTCTCTGTCCTTAAAATCCATTATATGATCGTTGATGTTTGTAGTATGGTAGTTACTTGATTATTTCTTGATCAACATACATTACAAAATGACATCTATACATCAAACGATATGACCTAATTAGGGCTTAACGATTACATCCCTACCCTAAGATTAACGATGTACATAATTTACCTTGATCATCTACACATAGCAGACATAAATAATTAATGCTGTAAATCTGTAACTAATGTCCTCCTTGATCATGTAAACCATTATCTAGGTCGGCTAAAAGGTTTTTACATAGAATAATGTGCCATAACAAACTTTTAGGTGGTCTATGTTCCACTCGGTTAATGTTGTCTCTCAGTACTCGATGTAGACTATGTATCTTGGTTATACTATTGTTTGGTTATGATTTGTAGCTCAGTGTTGTCTACTGCTTGGTATAGTCTGCTAGCTTGGGTATCACTATACTCAGTTAACTCTGGGTGTGATCAGTGCTCTCTGTTAACTCTGTACTTGAGTGAATATACCAACTGTCCTTTTTGACTATGTTATCGTTTGTCCATTATGAGTGCTTGATAACTAATGACAACTTCAATGTATAATTGGAGTAACAGATAAAGAAGTTCTGGGTGAAACCCATGATGGTCACATGGATAAGTTTGTCTCCCTTACTAATAGTCCTATTAGGTCAAGTAAGTGGTCTTATTAGGTCTTAAGAGTCCTAGGATGTACTAATTGGTTTTAATAGGTCATATTAGTCCTATTAGGCCTTAAGTCCAGTCATATTAAGTCTTAAGGGGTCCTATTAGGTCTTAAGTGGTCCTATTCTAGGTCTTAAGGATCCTAAGGTTTCTTAAAGAGTTTTATGTCACAATAGGGGTCCTAAAGGAACCTAGGGTGTACTTATAGTCCTAAAGGGTCCTTGAATGTACACTAATTGGTATTAATGGGTCCTATTAGGTCAAGTAAGTGGTCTTATTAGGTCTTAAGGGTTCTAGGCTATACTAATTGGTTTTAATAGGTCATATTAGTCCTATTAGGTCTTAAGTCCAGTCTTATTATATCTTAAGGGGTCCTATTAGGTCTTAAGTGGTCTTATTCTAGGTCTTAAGGATCCTAAGGGTTCTTAAAGAGTTTTATGTCATAATAGAGGTCCTAAAGGAACCTAGGGTGTACTAGTAGTCCTAAAGGGTCCTTGGATGTACACTAATTGGTAAATTAATAGGTCCTATTAGGTCAATTAAGTGGCCTTATTAGGTCTTAAGGGTCATAGGATGTACTAATTAGTTTTAATAGGTCATATTAATCCTATTAGGTCTTAAGTCCAGTTTTATTAAGTCTTAAGGGTCCTATTAGGTCGTAAGTGGTTTCATTCTAGGTCTTAAGGATCCTAAGGGTTCTTAAAGAGTTTTATGTCACAATAGGGGTCCTAAAGGAACCTAGGGTATACTAATAGTCCTAGAGGGTCCTTAGGTGTACACTAATTGGTATTAATAGGTCCTATTAGGTCAAGTAAGTGGTCTTATTAGGTCTTAAGGGTCCTAGGATGTACTAATTGGTTTTAATAGGTCATATTAGTCCTATTAGGTCTTAAGTCCAGTCTTAAATTAGGTTTTAAGGGGTCCTATTAGGTCTTAAGTGGTCCTATTCTAGGTCTTAAGGATCTTAAGGGTTCTTAAAGAGTTTTATGTCACAATAGGGGTTGTAAAGGAACCTAGGGTGTACTAATAGTCCTAAAGGGTCCTTCAATGTACTAATTGGTAAATTAATAGGTCCTATTAGGTCTTAAGGGTCCTAGGTATTCTTAAAGAGTTCTATTTGTTAGTAATAACTGAGAGGGGGGTGAATCAGTGGCCTCAAAAATTTATCCTTTTAAACTTCAATCCACCAATTAATACACCTCATATTATTAAGTCCCTACAAGATGTATGCCTTTGAAATACTTGAAATAAATAACTGTCTGTCAGTTTACCGTGTCTGTCCTTCTTCTCCTTGATAACCGATAAGCAGTAAAACTTATTTACCGATACTCAGTAAATATGCAAAGTATACCAATCAATCCATAAATGCATATGTGGAATGTAAAACAATAAAGTAATAAACCATACACATATAAAACAAGGATTTTAATGTGGAAACCCTGTTAAGGGAAAAACCACTAGGACCGGTACCCCAAATTTTCACTCTTCTGAAGTGAGCCCTGTTAGGAGCCAACCCTGTTAAAGGTTACAAAACACATGGTTAAGTGTGACCTTGTAAGAGGATTTTTATACATAGGTTGTCACTTAGTATCTGGCATCTATGCTACCATCCTTGAATCAGTCTCTAGACTGTCAATAGGCTTTATGCTAATCTTACTATCATCCTTGAATCAACCTCCTTCTTAGACTGTCAATAGGCTTTAGGTAAGACCGATGCTACTATCATGAGTCAACCTTCTGGTAATCTGTTAGGATATACCTCAATTACAAAAGACTGTTAAGTCCTACTCTGTTAAGAGACTTAATGCAAGTCAATGGTTAAACTGAAACACAATGACCTGTTTCTAATGCAACTTTGAATTGTAGATATTCATATCTATTTACGTACAATACCTTTCTGATCAATGTATCAATTCCATTCCTTTGTTCTTCATTATTTCTGCTCTATGATGCTGTGCTTCACTGTGTGTCGGTGTCTGCAAAATTCTTTAGCTATCCCTTAGCTTGATTGATCAGGACTGCATGAAGTTTAACCTTCATCAGTTTCTCTTCAATATCTTCTCTCAATTCAGTCCCTCATGTATCTGAGTGCATACGGAAATGAATTAAATTTTTCTCTTATATAGACATGATATTTCTTAATTCTTGGTTCTTGATTCTTGATTCTTGGCGTGAAAAATAATCCATCCAAATTGATTTACAGCTTTAACTCCTGATTTATCTCGTAGTTATCTTCTTGCTAGCTATACAAATCATCTTTAAATCACTTACTTAACTATGGTTGAATAAAACAAATAAAACAACCAGTTAAGTCTATCCTTAAGCTCTGCCAGCTAGATATTTTGTCATTTTATGATCTCTCTGTTCTGTCGGTCAATTCTACAGTTTGTCACCGATGACAACTGCCAGTTCTATCAGTGTAACTTCAGTTAGCTTCAGGATCTCCGTCCGTTGGGCATCATTAGATCTTTCTCGTCAGGAAACACTATTTTTAGCTCATCGGGCATTCTGTGATTCTGCTTCGTCGGGCAACACTGTCTTCTGCTCGTCGGGCATCACTGTGACTTTATCTCTGTCTTTACAGATGGTGTGCACTCCACTGGTGTAGTTTTTCACTTGGTGAATACTTGAATTTTATGCATTGCTGAAAGCATAACCTCTGTTCCATTGACTCTCTGAAGTCTTTGGCATTATGTATATGACTATACAGATGATATCAAGTTGACATCGATGACAATACAAACCATTATCTGATTTAATGTCTTGCATCATCTTCAACTTAACATTATCAAACATTCAATCAGTTACATGTCATCACTATTTGGTCATCCTTGGTGTTTTAAAGTGTCCTAATTGGGTTCTTAAAGAGTTTTATGTCAAAATAGGGGTTCTAAAGGGTCCTAAGGTGTACTACTTGGGTTCTCTAAGTGTCTTAAAGTATGCTAGGATGTACTAAGGCTCACTCCTCCTAGGATAATATTTTAACATCTAACTCTACATAAATAACATTTATTCATGTAACTCTAAAACATATGTGTACATAATTTAGAGAGAGAGAGAGAGAGAGAGAGAGAGAGAGAGAGAGAGAGAGAGAGAGAGAGAGAGAGAGAGAGAGAGAGAGAGAGAGAGATTCGTAATATTTAATAACTTTAAAAGTAATTTAAAAACAAATATTTTTAATAAGATCTTAATGCTTTCTAACATTTCTACTACAACTTCTAATGTTCTGTAAATATTTTCTAACGTTTGCTAACATTCTACTACGATTTTCTATCATTTTCTAACATACCAAGTTACAATTTTATAACATTTGCTAATATTCTAATTACGGTTTTCTAATATTTTCTAATGTATACTAAGTTACAATTTTCAAATATTTTCTAATGTATACTAAGTTACATTTTTCTAATATTTTTTAATGTATACTAAGTTACAATTTTCTAATATTTTCTAATGTATACTAAGTTACAATTTTCTAACATATTCTAACATTTATACTACGGTTTTTTAATATTTTCTAACAATACTACTACAATTGTCTAACATATTCTAACATTCTACTATGATTTTCTAACATACTACTATAATTTTCTAACATATTCTAAAATTCAACTATGATTTTCTAGGATTTTTACAAGCTAAACATTATTTAAAACAAATAACTAACTAAAATAAATATAAAACATATAATTTACAATAAAAAATGACAAAAATGTGTGTACCTGATACTACTAACAATCAGAAGAGGTCGAAAAAGATCGGGAGGTGCTGATGTCGTACTGGACATCACGGGTTTGCTCTAAGCCCTGGGTCCACAAAATCTCCAATAGTCAATGGTGAAAATGAAATGGGTAGTCGAAAATTTATAAAAAATCCAACGAATAATGGCTTCGCACGAAGGGGGGCTTCACATGAAGTACCCTATGTGGGGTACTTCAAGCAAAGACTCCACTTCGTGTGAAGTACCTTACGTAGGGTACTTCGCGCGAAGCCAATTAACCCCTTCACGCGAAGCCATTAAAAATGAATTTTTTTTGGAAACTGAATTCCTTTGTCTCGAAACGTGGGACACACTATTGTGATTTCACCCCCAATTAATACAAATTCTATCATTAATATCTAACATATTAAATATCAATGAAAGTTAAATTTATATTAAATAAACGTTAAATGTTTATTAAATATTATTTATTAATGCAATTCTTTTTCACATTCCTTATATTATTCATTAATTAAAAAATTTCTTTATTAAAAAATAACCCTAGCTCATCACATTCGTGGGCCTCTGGAAAGAAGAGGCCTCTTACAGAAGAGGAAAGAGGAGGCCCATTTCCCAAAAATATGAACATTCTTTTTCACATTCCTTATATTATTCATTTATTAAAAAATAACTTTATTAAAAAATAATCCAATTAATGCAAATTCTACCATAATATCTCATATTAAATATCAATGAAAGACAAGTTTTTTAATATCAATGAAAGTCAAGTTTTTCATTAATAATAAAAGTTAATATTTTATTAAATATTATTCATTTATTTATAACCTAATTTATACAAACAATATGCAATGAATTTGAATAACTTCCATAAATCATTTAAAAAAAAATAATTTTATTAAAAAATAACTCAATTCTACCATAATATCTAACATATTAAATATCAATGAAAGTCAAGTTTTTCATTAATAATAAAAGTCAATATTTTTCATCATTCCATAAATACCATATGTAAATTGTTTCCATCATTCCTTTCAGATATTTGTTGATGTCGATTTTCGTATGTTTTTATGTCCAGATATTTCTCTAATCCTAACAAGCATCATTCACACTTTATGATATGCTTTGGTTTGTGGCTAGACCAGTACCTCAACATAATACCATATGCAAATTGGTTTCATCATTTATTATGATTCAATGTGATCTTTTCATATATCTTTTGATTTCTTTGTATTACGTCAGCTGTGATTCTTGGGTTTGTGTGATGTTTATTTTCTCCTATCTTCGCAATTCTTGATTTGATGGCTCTATTGTTTTCCACCATACTTTGATCTGAGTTGGAAGTTTGTATAGTCATTTGGTGAGCTCCATTCATTGATTGTGATATGTTCATTCACTCCTCGTCTGTCCTTCTAGATTACGATATGATCACATATCTCTGTTTAATCATGCACTGTCATCACTTCTTTGTATTGCAATTAAGTTTGGCCTCATGTCATCCTTATATCTTTATTACGGTTGTCATTCCTTGATTATTTTTATCTCTTTTTGGTAATTTGTCTTGAACTTTGTTTCTTTTTTCCTACGTTCTGTTTACTGGTTGCTTTCACCATTTTTCCTTGTTGGAATTTGTCTGTGTATGTGGGTTATTTAAAATATTTGGGAGTCCTAGCTCTTTGGTTGCTATTAGCACTTGGGTGGAAACTTGTTCAACCTGTTCTGCATTACATATGGATTGTTACCCGCACAATTACATGGTTTTTCTTGAGGTTGAGGATTGGGAGAAGCATTTTGTTGGTTGCATTAAGGATGAAATGTTGGTGACAATGTTCTTTTGTGAACATCCTCACATTTGTTGTGGTATTAAGAGAATTATTGGCCATGCTATTCTCTTCCCTTTTGGAAACCGTATAATCTATTCCTCCCAAATACTTTCAATTTTTTTGTCTAATACCTGTGATCTTCTGCAATCCCCGTTTCATTTGGAACTGATAGCCTCACGCTATGTGAAACCAGAGTTGCTTGGTGGGAATAAACTAGGAAAGGCTTTGTAGAAATATGACCTCTGGGATGGCGCGACTCTTATTGGTGGTCTCTTTCATCACCACTTGGTCCTCATCCACCATGGGGTTTATATGGTCCTCGGGAAGCATAAGAAAAGCTCTGGAATGATAGTCCTTTAGGCCCGTAAAAGCTTCCTTGCAACAATTCAATGGCTCTCTCACTAGGGAGTGTACATTACTGGTGTTCATTAGGTAGTTTTTTCCCTTCTAGACCTCCTCCACTACATGACCCCTCTGATGCTCCCCCACAAATCACTTCTTCAGCTGCTCAATCCATCCCAGATCTTAATTTAAATCTTGGTTCGGGTGGTGATACCGCTCCATGCTTTATGAAAGGTTAAATATTTTACTATTTTTGTAGGTAATCTGTTGTGTAGTTTTTGTCTTCTGCAGTTTTGGTACCATGATGGGATTCTCGGCAGGAAGCAATTCTTTGGGCCTTCCACATTGCAGAATATGCTTTTGATCTCTTATGTAGATGCTTTTTATAAATATCTTAAAAATTGGATCATTTGTATTTTTCCTAAGGGCATATGTAATCATGCCTAAAGGCTTATGTAATAGTTAGGCTTAGGGTTTAGTAGGTTCTCATCTTTCTGATTGTAACTAGTCTTGGCTAGCGGGGGTATTTGTAGGAACAAAATTCTCATACTTTTATGTATTGAGAAATGATCAAAGTTTTTCCTTTGATTCTTTTCTCCGGGAGCTCTTTGAACCAATTTTGTAATATTAATAGAAAAATAAAAATAAAAAATAAAAGTGAATATTTTATTAAATATTATTCATTTATTTATAACCCAATTAATACAAACAATATCTAACATATTAAATATCAATGAAAGTCAAGTTTTATAATAAGTCAATATTTTATTAAATATTATTCATTTATTTATAACCCAATTAGTACGAACACTATGCAAATGAATTTGAATAACTTCTATAAAATTAATGAAATATTATTTAACCCAATTAATACAAACACTGCAATGAGTTTGAATAACTTCCATAAATCATTTAAAAAAAACAACTTTATTAAAAAATAACCCAATTCTACCAAATATCTAACATATTAAATATCAATCAAAGTCAAATTTTTCATTAATAATAAGTCAAATATTTTATTAAATATTATTCATTTATTTATAACTGAATTAATACAAACGCTATGCAATGAATTTGAATAACTTCCATAAATTTAATGAAATATTATTTAACCCAATTAATGCAAACACTACAAATGCTATGCAATGAATTTGAATAACTTCCATAAATTTAATGAAATATTATTTAATCCAATTAATGCTTTGAATAACTTCCATAAATCATTTAAAAAAAAAACAATTTTATTAAAAAATAACCCAATTCTACCATAATATCTAACATATTAAATATCAATGAAAGTCAAGTTTTTCAATAATAATAAGTCAAATATTTTATTAAATATTATTCATTTATTTATAACCGAATTAATACAAACACTATGCAATAAATTTGAATAACTTCCATAAATTTAATAAAATATTATTTAACCCAATTAATACAAACATTATGCAATATCAATGAAAGTCAAGTTTTTTATAAATAATAAAAGTCAAATATTTTATTAAATATTATTCATTTATTTACTTGCCTAGGCAATATACTATTGCATTCAATATTTATATACAACATTCCAATTTGAACTAATTAAACATTATACTATAATAAATATTTATATACAACATTCCAATTTGTACTAACTAAACATTATACTATAAAAAGAGCATAACAATATTTTTAAAATTCTTATTACATCTAAATAACAATATTAGATCAACTAATGCTTAGTCATTACATATACTTATTTTTATTCAATAACTATTAATTAAAATATACTTAATATTTATAAGGAATTGAGAATTAAAATTATAATAATAATAAATTATGACAAGAAATTAAGAATTAAAATTATAATAATAATAAATTATGGCAAGTAGAGGGTGGCACTTGTTTATAACGGAATTAATACAAACACTATGCAATGAATAACAATCACTATGCAATGAATAACAATGAAAGTAAGTTTTTCATTAATAATAAAAGTCAAATATTTTATTAAATATTATTCATTTATTTTATAACAATGAAAGTTAAGTTTTTCATTAATAATAAAAGTCAAATATTTTATTAAATATTATTCATTTATTTATAATCGAATTAATACAAACACTATGCAATGAATTAATACAAACACTATGCAATAGTATGCAATGAATTTGAATAACTTCAATAAATTTAATAAAATATTATTTAACCCAATTAATACAAACACTATGCAATGAATTTGAATAACTTTCATAAATTTAATAAAATATTATTTAACCCAATTTATATTTCACACTAATTTATGAATAACTTAAAAAAAATATTTGCATCAAATTTATGTTAAATATTAAAAACAAAAATAATTTGCATCAATTTATATTAAATGTTTAAAAACAATTTACATCAATTTATGTTAAATAATTAAAAATAATGAATAACTTTCATAAAAATAAATAAATAAAACATTTCCATAAATTTATATTAATTGATTAAAAATAAAACAACGAAGCTTGACCGTGGAATGAATCAAACTTATATAATGAATAACTTTAACCGTGGAATGAATCAAACTTATATAATGAATAACTTTAATCTTTTATGTTTTATTTATTTATTATTTTATCATAATTAAACATTTAATATTTTAACTAAATAGCATAATTTATCATTTAAGAAATAAAACAAATTATTTTCCCCTTCACCAAATTCAATAATAGATTAAGTATTTGGTATCTAAATTTAATAAATAATTTAAATAGATTACTTCATATAATCCCTAATTCTTTGATTCATATAACCAGCCCTAATTGGTTTGTTGAAGACCACAAACTTTTACAAACATAAAATGTTTTAAACTAAAATCCATCCCAATTGGAAGCAAAGTTCTCAAAAAAGTCAGGGAACCTCAAAATTAGAGTTCTCACAAATACCCAAGCGAGAGTCTGCAATCAATCTTGTCATAATAGGATTCCACTTCCACCTCTGGACAGAGAACGAAGTATTATATATTTAAATAAATATTTTCATTTTTAGCAAGGACAAAAACAAAGTCAGACAATTTCAGACCAATATCCTTACAATTGTCTATCTAAAGGCATACATATATTTTCCTATAGACAAAGTAAGGTCACATTCTGATACATATATACACACTGCACACTGATATGATATATACACATAACTAGGGTACAGATATACACACTGCACACTGATATGATATATACATAAGCAGGAGTGAAATCATCCTGAACATTGATGGGACAGTAGCCATTTTACTCATTGTCATCACTTCTCATCTGTTCCCTCAGAGCTTGTCCACCTCTGTGACCCGATTCTTGATAGCCTTCATGCCCCAACTGCTCCTTTCTTGTCTGCCCACCTTTGCTTCGACCTGCATAATAAATTCACACCCATTCATGTCATCATTACACACCACTATTCACTATATCAGAGATCACTATTCACCATCTTCATATACTCATTAACATAAATAAAAAGAACTGCCACTGTTCACAATCTTGATACATAATCACTATTCACAATCTTCACAACCTTCATAAATAAGAGAAAATTTGGTAAGAGATATAGTGAATCAAGAGATATTCTATCAAATTATGATAGAGATAGATAGAAGAAAATTGGTAAGAGATATGGTGAATCAAGAGATATTTTCTACAGAAAATCATCAAATTATGATAGAGATAGATAAAAGAAAATGGGTAAGAGATATGGTGAATCAAATCATCAATTTATGATAGAGATGGGTAAAAGAAAAAATTGGTAAGAGATATGATGAATCAAATTGCAGGTAAGAGATATAGCGAATCAAATTAGTAAGGAAGAGATATATTGAATCTAAGAATCAAATTATGATAGAGATAGATAAGAGATCATCAAATTTTGATAAAGTAAGATATCTTTTTTAATATATAGTGAATCAAATTATTAAGGAAGAGATATGTTGAATCTAAGAAATATTTTCAAAAGAAAATCATCGAAATTATGATAGAGATAGGCAAGAGACCATCAAATAATTATGATAAAAGTAAGAGATCTTTTCTACCATTTTAACTATGTAATTTTCTAGCACAAAACATTGATTCTGAAAATAGAACCAACCAAGCGGCAAAATTTAATCTTGATAAGGACATCACATCTATTCACAATCTTCATATACTATATATATATATACAAATAAAAAAAATTGATCCTATTGATCCCATCTCTCTCCCTCTATATATATCCCCTTATCACTATTCATCTGATACGTATCTACTTACAATCTTCATGTACTGATAAAATATAAATAAAATAAACAAGAAAAAAAGGATGATCACTATTCACATAGTGATGAAATATAGAAAAACAAAAATAAAAAGGATGAGAATACCCTGTGCAAGGCGTTCCTGGGCTTCCAAGGTTTTACCACCAGTACCGCCTGGCACAACAGTCTCTCCAGCCCTGGCCTTTTCATGCATCTTCTTTCTATCCTCCTCAGATGCCATTCTTTTTTCCAAACCAAAACCCTAATTTCCCTTTCTTTTTCTCTGCTGTTTTGATCCCCATCTCTGCAACAACCCATTTCTGTATTTATACCTGTTGAAAAGGAGTGAAGATTAGATTGGGAGTGCCATAGTAGGGCAACAGGTGTCAGCTACGTGGGGAATGTAAATGCAGTTTTCATCTTGGGAAGACAACACAAACCCTGTACTCGACAATCTCTCTTCTTTCGAGGTCACTTTTCTCTTCATATCTACCTTGTCCTTCTGCTGTCCTAAAAATACGTGTGCATGCTCTATAAATTCTTTTCTTTTGCTCTTGACATTATTTTGACAGTTTTATGTGGAAATAGTAAAATTGTAGGTTCTGTTTTTCGTGGTTTAGCATCAATGTTTCTGATCATACTATTATAGGATGAATAAGAGCATAAGAAGAAGAAGCATCAATGTTTCCGATCATACTATTATAGGATGAATAAGAGTATAAGAAGAAGAAGCAACATTTATGCTCTCTTATGTTCTTTTATTCATCTTCACGATGGATAACAGAGTGTGCTCCTAAACGTTGATGCTAAAAAAACAATTATCATGGACTCTAAAAATTTAATAGTGTTAATAGGAAAGTTGATTAGATGTGTGAATGTTGTTACTTTTGGTCTTTTGTGTTTAATTCCAATGTATATTGATTTATTTTTCAATGGAAATGTTGACATCTATTTATCATTTTTTTAAAAATTAAATTTAGTTATAGGTTTTTTTTTTAGATTGGGATAATTTCAATATATTTAGGCGAGAGGATGCAATAGTTGAACTTTTTTTACACAGCTTATTAGGCAAGTCCCTTGTTTATAGCTAAGGTTTTAGGGTCATATCATAATATATGATGCCACATCAACATGTTTTTTTTGTCAAGGTGTCTACAAAGATCCCTAAAACAAGTGAGACCCATACTTGTGCCCTAAGTCATGTTTTTGTCCATGCACTAATGTGACATCACATGATTGGCTTCTTTTTAGATACATGGAATACATTTCATTCAATGATGGGTAACTATCATCAACACTAACAATTTTGAAATCACAACTATTGGTGCAATTAAAAAATATTGGACATTAAACCAACAAGTATTATAATAAAGATTGGGAACCATTTCCCCTGGTTTTAGGTAGTTTTATTTGTTTAGATTCACATAATTCTAATATAATCAGTTTTCAATTATTTTGCTTCATTTAGATTCAAATAATTCTAATGCATTTAATTTTTGGTTACTTTTTTTCATTTAGATTCAAATTCTCTTTGTTTAGATTCAAACAATTCCTAAGCCTTTAATTTTCTAGATTCAATTAATTCTAATGTATTTAGTTTTCAAACTCAACAAAAAATGTTTTGGTTGGAGTGTTTATATTATATAATTTATATAATTCTACTTCATATTTAAACTTCAAGAATAAGAGTTATTTTATGATTTTTTATTTGATTAGTTTATGCTTATTCAAATTTATGACATGATATCAACTTTAAAAATAAGACTTGCTTTATGATTTTTTAGTTAATTATCTAGTATCTATCAAATTGACACATGTTTTAGTCAAGAATTCTTGCCATTCTTATAGAATCTAACAAGACCCATCTTTTGATCTCATGAAAGTTGTTCCTTCTATTGTTGAATTATATCTTAAGAATATGACTCAAATTGTAGTTCCTTTTGACAATAAATCAAATTATACAAGGTTCTGTATAATTCAGTGATATGATATCAAGTTTTAGTTAACTTGATTTATTGTATGATTTTTTATTTAATTATTTTGTGTGGGTCAAATTGATACATAGTGGTTTTTTTAGTCAATGTTTCTTACCTCACATGTTATTGTTTGCATAGAATATAATAAGACTTTGCCTAATGATCTCATGAAGGTTGCTCCCTCTACTTAACAATAAGACTCGTCTTGTATTCTCATAAAAATTGTCCCTTTTGAAAATGAATCATTCATTACAAGTCTTTATAATTTAACGACATTATATCCAATTTAAGATGATACGTAATTCATGATTTTTTATTTGACTAGTCGACATGGATTCAAATTGGCATAAGTGTTTTAGTCAAGGTTTATTACCTTATAAAAATTTATTTTTATATATTATAATAATACCCATATTGTGGTATCCAAAAATTTGTTCCTTCTATGAAGAAATCATACCTTAGGAATACATTCACCTTGTAGTCTCATGGAAGTTATTGTCTTTGTAAATGAGTCATATCTTATAATTTTCTATTTTTCAATAGTCTCACATTTAGTGATATAAGACTTAAAAAAGAGACTTACCATGTAGTCTCATAGAGGCAACACACTAGAATTGTAGAGAGAAATTAGTGATATTTTTTGTAAAGTCACATGTATATCTATTTATTTTTAATGAATTATTCTACTACAAATTGAAAATCTTAATGATAATCAATTACTCTAATTAAATGTTGTTAAAAACATTGAACAATATTGCAACAACCATTCAATTAGATAGGGATACGAAACTTCCTCAAGAAAAAATATGATTGACAAAACCTTGATGGAAGAGATGCCAATACAATATTTATGCCTGGAGGGCTCTAGTTCTTTTTTTCCTAGGAATGAAGGAAGACAAATAAAGCTACAATGCAAAATGTCTAAGTATGAACTTGTTGAAGCTATAAATGAGATAAAAATGGGGATATAAAATAATTTGTGTGCACCTACAAATGAAATAGGAAGTATGCTAATATAGATCTGAATTTCAGAAAGTTGGGATCTTATAGATACTTATACTTGCAAATCTGGAACCTATGAGCTACAACCTACCTTTGAAGTGAATTTGAGCCTATTATGGAAGGTACAAGATGTTTGAAACATCTTGTACCTAGGAAAAGGATATTTAAAATGCCATGTTCACTGTGTTTTTTCCTGAAACTTGCAGGGAAGCTTTGTCTAGTCACAATCTCCCCATAATTTCTCTAATAGGTGTGTAGCCTATTCCTATACATATAAAAATGGGGAAGAAGGTTGGATAAAGGGGTTTTCCTCATTCAAACCCCTATTAAGTAATTAAACTTAAAAATGTAATGAAATTGTATAAAGAAAGATAAAATATAAGCTAGATTTGACTCATGAATTACCTCATGCCTTGATCGTGCAATGCTTCTTTGGATGTGGTCACAAGTGTTAATGAAATAGATTGAACTCCACAAAAACTAAAAATAATAAGGAAAGATAAGCCTTTTATGATGGATGTTGTAGTTTTCCACAATACTTGATGAAGAAGAAGAAGAATGCTTTGAAGACTTGAAGACTTGTATGATTGGATACAAAATCGTAGAAGAGAGATTAAATTCCAATTGATTGATAGTCCTTGATTTTTGATAGTGAATGGATACCAAAATGAGGAGAGATAGGTGTTTATATAGATCTCACAATATTTTAGGGGTTAAAACTCAAGCAGACTCCTCTACCAAAACACCGAGATAGGTCCCTGATTCAAATTTGAGCACAAATCTTGTGGAACACGATGTTTAAAATGTCTTATTCCACCCAATAAATGCCCAAATCATGACCATGGGTCCCAGGCAATGAGAGGATGCACAATTTCAAGGAAAAACTAGTTCCAAGGTCAGGAGAGAACAAAAAGACTACAAATAGTAATATAAGGCCTAGGTAGTGAAATGAATTATTTGATTGGAGGAAAAAAAGAGGAGCACATGCTTAGAAATAAGGTATTACCTTGACACAGTCAAGCTCAGGGGATCCAATAAAGGACTATCCAAACTTGAGGCATGACAACAACAACACAAAGATATAACAACTTATATCAATTCATATTCATTTTTTAGATTTAATTACATGCAATATGTCAGACTGTAAGGCCTTCCTGATTAGGGCCAATAAAAAAAAACATCAACAAGATCTCGCAGGATCCAACATTCTAGTCTACTCTATAGCTAAGTGGAAGAAACCCAGATCTAAACTTGCGCCCACAAGCCCTCAAGCAATCTGCAAATTTCTATCTACCCACTTACAACTATCTGCAACAACTTAAAATATTCATTGTATAGTTTAATACACACTATCTTCTCTTTGATCTCCCTCCTTTTGTCCCTACCAGATCCCTTCAACATTAACCTAGACTCCCTTTTTATACACACTTGCCACAAATCGACATTACAAAGCAATAACATAATACAACACAAGAAGACATCAAGAAACACCCAATCAACATGTTATCCATTAGTCGGCCTCCAACAGTCATTTAATTTGTATAGGAGAGTGAAAAAACCAATCTAGATATAGGTCCTCACATCGCCCACACGTAACCACAAATTAAATGCACTAGTCGGCCAACCCAAGAGATAACATAAACCCTATCGGTGATCAAGAACATCAAATATAGACCACTCTGTGAGTGGCATAGCTGAGCTGAGATCCACTAAACAGACACCATTGAGAAATGCAAACACCACTCGGTAACTGAGACCAAGCAACTAGTCACCGAGACCGATCCAAAAGCAACCGAGCCAACAGGTAACCGAGCATGCCAACAAGGAACTCCAAGGAAGTTACCGACCAAATTACCAAGCTCCAAGCAAAAAATCAACATCAAACCAAAAAATGTTTTTGGTGACACAGGATTGACAACTACCCTAGGATGCTCCTGTATCAGACACCCTAGGTGTGAAAATATGTTCTCAGTAGCTGGACGAACATCTATTGGGATTCAATACATAGATCCCAAACTGGTTCTTGATATACATGTCCTCCAAGCTCTCAACAGACACACTCTTCCCTCAGTTCTTCTACTTCCTTTTACCACTAGTACCCTCTGATGTACCTTCATATTTATGAATCTAGATGCCTACATCAACCCCTACAACCATCTCAGGTCTGCTACCAATGCTCAAGTTACTCCTTCCTTTGCCTTCATTCTTCAAAGGAATTAAAATAGACTTTTTTCCATCTTTCAGGATAGTAATCAAATTCCTTTTATAGTCATGAATAGTCTTTCTATCATACTACCAAGGTCTCCAAGTAAAACATGACAAGAACTCATCTCCATAATGTCACATAATACTTCATCTCTATAAGAACCAATGTGAAAACTCACCATGCACTTCTCTTTCAACTCTATTGCATGACAATCTTGTAACCAACTTATCCTATAAGGACAAGGATGTCTCAACCTTTTCAAACCAAGTTTCTGAACCATCTCCTCAACAACTAGGTTGTCAGTACTTCCTCCATCAACAATCACCTTACAACATTTACCACTAGACTTACACTCCATCCTAAACAAGTTCTTCTTTTGACAAGAATCAACTTTCTTTGAGGGTAGAAAAGTTATCCTAAGCAAGAGAGTCACACCCTCCACCTCTGGTTCATTCTTAGTAACCTCATTCACCACAAAATTTTGGTGACTACCTCCCTTCCTATCTGCATGGGGACATTCAAATGACCGATGTCCTTATTCATCATAGTTGTAAAAAGTACCTTTGAATACACCTCTACCTGTATTTCTCCTCGGTTCAATAGGTTTCGGTTCATCTTCAGCTTTTGGTTTGTCTTTCACCGACTATTCTTGCTTCTCTTTCCCTCAAGAATTACCATGATGTCTTATCTTCAACCTATCTTCTGCCTTTAATGCATACTGATAAGAATCTTCTACTGAGTCAATCTTCAACATACCAATCTCATCCTGGATATTGAATCTCAGACCATTGACATACCTCACCACCTTCTCCTTAGAAATTTTTGTATGCCTAGAGTGAATAGTCAATTTGTAGAAGTCCTTGGTATAATCTTCCACAGTCATCTCCTTCTATTTGAGATTCTGTAATTTATTAAATAACTCAAGTTCATATTCGGCATGAATGAACTTGGCCTTTAGCTTTATCACCATCAATATCCACCGATTGATCTTCATCTCACCTTCTTCTTCTCGGTCCCTCTACAACTCTTTCCACCATAAAGTAGCATGTTCTTTCAACTTAGTATGTGCCAATCTCACTCTAAGTGGATCTTCAATGTCTTCCAGCTCAAAGTAGTCTTCTAACTCACCAATCCAATTAATTAGATCCTCGGGTCTTAATGTACCTGAGAAATTTCACACCTCCATTCGGTAACTTATAATCAATCGAGCTCTAGATCTCTACAACAGGTCATATTTGTCTCCTCCAAATCTCTCCATCTGATCAGCTCTGTCATCTCCACTAGAGCCAGTAGCTTCAAATTCTTTAGCAACTGCCTCATAACCATCATTTGTTCTTGGACCTCTATGTAATCCAACAATTCAATACCTTCTATGACTTCATTTTTCATTGCCGCCATCTCAGATCTAAATCTTTATGTTATCCTCGCTTCCACTTCCTTAGAAAGATCTACAATCTCCCTGGGGTCCAATATTCTTAGAGGCATCTCTCCAGATCTTTGAAAACCCTAAGCTCCATAAGCAATGAACCAACTTTGATACCACTTGATATAGTCAAGCTTGAAGGATCCAATAAAGGACTGTCCAAACTTGATGCATGACAAAAACAACACAACATAAATTCAACAACATAGAGATATAACAAATTATATCACTTCATATTCATTTTAAAATTTAATTACATGCAACATGTCGGGCTGTAAGGCCTTCCTGATTAGGGCCAAAAAAGAAAAACATCAACAAGATCTCGCAAGATCCAACATTCCAATCTAATCTATAGCTAAGTGGAAGAAACCCATATCTAAACGTGTCCCTACAAGCCTTGAAGCAATCTAAAAATTTCTATCTACCCACTTATGTAACTATTTGCAACAACTTACAATCTTCAGCTTATATGTTACTACCCACTATCTTATCTCTAATCTCCCTCCTTCTGTCCACCAGATCCCTTCAATATTAACCTAGACTCCCTTTTTATGCACACTTTCCACAAATCGACATTAAAAAGCAATAACATAATACACCACAAGTCGACATGAAGAAACACCCAACCAACGTGTTGTCTATCAGTCGGCCTCCAATAGTCATTAAATTTGCAAAGGAGAGTGAACCAATCCAAATGTAGGTCCTCACATCGCCCACACAACCACAAATTAAATTCACTAGTCAGCTATCCCAAGAGAGAGCATAAACCCCATTGGTGATCAAGAATGCCAAACATAGACCACTTGGTGAGAGGCACAACCGAGTGGATCTCCATCGATTAAACACCACTGAGAAACACAAACATCACTCAGTAACCAAGGCTGATTAACTAGTTACTGAGACCGAGCCACAAGCAACCGAGCCAAAAGGTAACCAAACAGTCTAACAAGGAACTCCAAGGTAGTTACCAACCAGATTATCAAGCTCCAAGAAACAAATCAACATCAAACCAAAACATGTTTTTTGTGACACAAGATTTCCAACTGCCCTAGGATGCTCCTGCATCATACCTTGAGTTTTGAATAAATTGAATCAAAACAAGACTTATAACATTAATTTAAAGGTCCAATGAGTGTTAGAAGAGTGTGAAATCAACGTGGGAACCCATACATACTAAAATGGGGCTGAAATGAGCATCTAATTATAGATGATAACCTTTTCTAGGATAGTACATTTAGGTCCCACTTTACTAAGAGTATGAGTCCACCTCATGCTCACAGTAAAGTAGAAGAAAGAGAGAGAAAGAGATAAAGATCATATGCAAACTACAAAGAGAAAAAGATATGACTAAGTTTAAGGATACCAACCCCCAAACTAAGGATCTTAACTTGTACATCCATGCACAAGGATACATAAAAAAAATAAAATCCTAAATCTTACTAAGGTTCCAATTCAACTAGTTGAAGAGACCCAGTAAAGAAAATGTCTCCACTGTGAGCATCACACTTAGAAAGCTATTGCAAAATAACAAGTGGTCACATGAAAAGAGACAAATCACACATCAAAGATAAGGGAAGACTTCATGACCAATCAAATAGAAAAGTATTATGCTATGGAATCATAGAGGAGAGAGAAAGAAAAACATGGATGACACAGGCTATCCATTTGTGTTGTGCTAGGTGATCCATGAGAGAGAGAGAGAAGAAAGAGAGAGGAAGGGGAAACGGTCTATAAAATTGTGTTATGCTAGTTCCACCCATCGAATATAATGTAAAGAGGGACTTGATCATCTAGCGCATGCTAGTCAACTCATCAAAATAAATGCAAATGAGAGGTTGAATTGTCTAGAAAATTATGTTATGCTAGTCAACCCATAAAAAAAGATAGGTCAAATGGTCTAGAAAACTGTGTTGTGCTAGTCAACCAATCCTGAAAATGTATGCCAAGGAGAGATCAAGTGTGGTAGCAAGTTGTGTTATGATGGTTCAACCAATCCTAAGGATAATCAAGGAAATCATTTTATCCAAGGAAATCTACCAAAAATGTAGAAATGAGAGTTATATGGCCATAGAAATGTTTATTATACTAGAGTAATCTACCTGATATGGTTTGAAATAAATAAAAAAATTGCAATAAGGAGGCCATATATGGGCCCCCTTAAGATGGAAAAATATGACTATTTTGACATCTTAAGGAAAAGAGGAACAAGGATAAGGAAAATTTAGCACCAGAGAGGTGTCCCTTAAGAAAGACCTAGTCGAAGACAAAGACATCACAACTTTGATGCAAGAGCTTCTTGGGTTCTGTGGCAATCTTGCATCAACCAAAAATATTTCTATTTGCAGTTGTTCTTGTTTGTTAGACTTTTTATTTTTAGTGATGTTCCTTTGATTTGGCTTATCTTCGGTTGTGTACCTCATTGAATATTCTTTACATGGTTTTTGATCATCATATGGGTTCTCACTTTTATCTATTAATGATTTTAGCTTCGGTCAGATTATTCTAACCGATGATATCAAATGCTTAATTGGCATATCAGCCTTAAGAATTTAATATCTATTCTTCATTAGATAAGTATATGGTTGTAAATAAAATATTATATTATTACATCGTAGTATAACATTATATGTGTGATGATATCATCATTTTCAGAATACTCTAAGTATCATTATAATCTTTATAATCGTTATCATTATTTATAACTACGATAATCATTATTGGAAGCTATCATAGTTATTATTAATGATGACTAATGCTAATTAAGTAATATTTATAGTTGATGGTGTTATCAACTTTAATGTTTGATAAAGTTTGATAATTCCTTTCTTCAGATGAACCATAACTGCATCACCAACTTTAAAATTTTTATGTCTCCTTGATCTATCCGCACTATCCTTGTATTTTTTATTACTTTTCTCCAACTTATGTTTCACTTCCTCATGCAATTTCTTCACCAACTCAAAAAATTTCTCTCCTTCATCACTTCTCTTTTCTTCTCCAACAATATCTCTCAAGTCTGATATACCTCTTGGTTGTGTGCCACTAACAATCTCAAAAGGTGTCTTTCCAATACTTCTATTCTTTGAAATAGTATATGTAAAATTTTCTTGTGACAATATCAAATCCCAATTACTCGGTGTGTCTCCAACTAAGCATCTCAAAAAGTTACCCAAAATTCAGTTTACAACCTCTATTTTTCCATCAGTCTGTGGATGAAATGTAGAACTATACTTCAACTCAGTGTCCAACTTCTTCCAAAGTTTTTTCCAAAAATATCTAACAAACTTACTATCTCATTCAGAGATGATAGTTTTCAGTAATCCATGCAATCTAACAATCTCCTTAAAGAAAAGATCCACTATATGTACTACATATGATGTTTTTTTAAATGGTATGAAACATGTCATCTAAGAGAATCTATCCACAACAAAAAATATGGAATCATTACCTCTTGATATCCTTGGTAAGCCAAGAAAAAAATCTATGCTGATATCACTCCAAGGTTTCTCAGGAACAAAAAATCGGTGTATACAATCCACTATTCTGACTTACTCTTTTTGCAATTTGACAAAATCCATAACTTTTCACAAATTTATGAGCATCCTTATACAACTAAGGCTAAAAATACCTTTCCTTAAGAAAACTTAATGTTTTATCAATACCAAAGTGTCCATCCAAACCACTACTATGTTTTTCCTTTATCAAATTAGTTCTTATTGATCCTCTCAGTATGCACAAATGAATACCTTTGAACAACATATCTTATTAAATGAAATAGTTCATACTTACTTGGCTGATTTGGAATAGGTTCTCTGCACACTCTCCACTACTCAGAAAAATCAAGATCATTTTAATACAAATTCTTCATATCATCAAAACCAAAAACCCAAATTCTCATTTTAGTCAACAAAGATCTTCTTCTACTTAATGCATCAACAAATCGGTTAGAAACTCCACTTTTATGCTTTATCACAAATGTGAAACTCTGCAAATACTCTACCCATTTCATATGTCTCTAAATCAACTTATTTTAACTACCCAAATAATGTAAAGCCTTATGATCAATATACAACACAAATTCATTCAGCATCAAATAATGTCTCTATTTCTTCAGAGCTTGAACAATAACATAGAATTATTGATCATAGACATAATATTTCCTTTTTGCATCATTCAAATTTTCACTAAAGAAAGAAACGGGTTTACCTTCTTGAGTCAATAAAGCTCCTATTGCACTGCCACTTGCATCACATTCAACTTAAAATACCTTATTGAAATCAGGTAAGGTTAATATAGGTAATTTAGTAACCTTTTGCTTCAAAGTCTCAAAACTCTTATCATCTCCATGTGTCCACTTGAATTCTCTTTGTTTCCTCTCATTGTCTCAGTCATAACATTACAAATGGAGCTAAAATTTCTGATAAACTTCCTATAAAAACTTGCCAATCCATGAAATGATCTTACCTCACTAACATTCTTAGGTGTAGGCCAACTAAGTATAGCTTCAACCTTCTTAGGATCCATCTTCAAACCGTCAGCTGAAATCATAAAACCTAAATACACAAGTTCCTCTTTCATGAAGGAACACTTTTTCAAATTTATCAACAACTTTTCTTCTTTCAGTATTTGCAACACTTTTCTTATATGCATCAAATTCTCTTCTCTAGTCTTACCAA
The DNA here is from genome assembly GCA_018584345.1 of Thuja plicata. NCBI lineage: Eukaryota > Viridiplantae > Streptophyta > Pinopsida > Cupressales > Cupressaceae > Thuja > Thuja plicata. The sequence goes on along the minus strand of MU226956.1, from coordinate 2,503,943 downwards.
ATATCACAATATCATCAGGGTATACAATCACACATTTATTCAATAATTTCTTCAAAATCTCATTCATTAACCTCATCAACATACTCGGTGCACTAGTTAAACCAAAGGTCATAACCAACCACTCATATAAACCTTCTTTTGTCTTGAAAGAAATCTTCCATTCATCACCTTCTCTGATTCTGATCTAATAATATCCATTCTTCAAACTAATTTTGGTAAAATATTTTTCTCCACTCAAAGAATCCATTATATCATCCATCCTTGGTATAGGAAACCTATACTTAACTATGATCTTATTGATTTCTTTTGAATCCATGCACATTCATCATTCTCCATTCTTCTTAGGTGCTAATGCAGTTGGTACTGCACATGGACTCAAACTTTCTATCATTAAACCCTTGTTCAACAACTCATGAACTTGTCAGTTGAGTTCTTCATTCTTGGTTGGTGTCAACTGGTGTGGTGCCTTGTTTGGTAAATTAGCTCTAGGAATCAGATCCATACAATGTTTAATATCTCTCATCGGTGGTAAACCATCAGGTACATTATCTAAAATGATCTCCTTGTACTCGGTAAGCAGTTTCTCCACTTCCGTAGGAACTTCATCTTCTGCGTTATTAGTAGGTTTGTTAGGAATCAAATCATAATAGATATCATTTCATTTCAAATCCTTAACAAACTATCTAGCTTCCATGAAACAAACTTCCACAGATGTACATATCTCACCAACAGATTCTTCAACCAAAGGTAACAAGATTTCCTTCTTTCCATCAACCCAAATAGTATATATATTCACTCTTCCATCATGTATAACATGTCTATCATATTGCAAGGTCTACCCAAAAAAATATGACAACAATCCATTGACATAATATCACACAACACCTTATCATAGTACTTCTGAATTTTCAGATTCACAAAACATTGTTCACTCACCATTAATGTATTCTCATCCTTGATCCATGAAATTGGATAGGGCTTTGGGTGCTTCATTCTTTCCAACTACAACTTTGTGACCATTTCCTTAGATGCCATGTTCTTTGAGCTTCCACTATCAACAATTTCTTTCCAAACCTTGTCTGCAACTCTGTAATTGGTCTTGAACAAACATTTTCTTACAAGATTTTTCTTATCCTTCTCACTCAAAAGTATCCTTCTGATCATTAGATTTCCTCCCTTCTTAGTTTCATTCAGTGACTCTTCTTGCACGAAAGCATTTCTTCTACTACCAACTTTCTTGCTTGCATGTGTAAACACAAAATATCTATGTCCTTCTTTACAACAATTGTAACAAGTTCCTTGGAACCCTCATCTTCTATAACCACCTAGGGAGTAGTCTCCTCTTCCTCAAAATGAACTTCCACCTTTCCATTCGGTCTTTCCTTTATCTTGATATGTGTCTAGATTTGTCTTGTCTGGTTCAGATCTACTATTTTCACCATGAGATCTACCTCTTCCTCTAGGGAATCTACCACCTCTGCCTATTTTCCTTTGTTCATATCTTTTTTCCAATTTCTCGTCAGCCTTTTAGGAAAACTGATATGCCTCTTCAATGTGCTCCATCTTTACCAAGCTGATCTCATCTTGTATGGAACTTCTTAATCCATTCAGATATCTTGTTATTCTTTCCACTTCATCTTTAGCATGTCCAGATTTGATTCTAATATGTAGAATTCCTCAGTGAAATCTTTTACCAAGCTATCTTTTTTCTTTAAACTTTACATTCTCCTTACTAGATTAATTTAGTAATCACAAGGTAGAAACTTTCCTTTCAAAGTGTTTATCATCTTACCCTATACCTTGATTTTGTCTTTACCCTTCTTCTTTTGATCCAATTTTAGATGCTCCCACCACAAGGATGAATGACCTTTCAACTTTTTACTTTTAATCTTTACCTTTTTCTCCTTTGATACATTCTCATACTCAAAGTATTTTTCCATCTCAATTATCCATTCTATCAACTCATCGCAATCTAAATTTACACTATACTTAGGAGGATTAAACTGAGGTGTGGACTTCAAACATGTCAATGCTCACAAGAATCTCTCTTCCTAATCCATCGTAGGTGTAGGTGTAACTTATCCTTGTACTTCTTCAAATTCATCATCACTAACATCTTCAAGATGTATTCCTCTGTGTTGGGCTATCTCAACAAATTCCAATCTTGCAGCCATTTGTCTTAGCATATCAGCTAGACCTGGATCTGCATTTCATCTCCCATGAACCATCTTGAAACCCTCTGCAATTGTAGGTCAGATCACAATCTGCTACCCCACAACATTATCAACCAACTTAGGTTAGGGCTTACAAGAAGGAACCTAGATCTCACTTGCTCTCAGATACCACATGACGCAAGGAGGGTAAGAAAACTAGGGCCTAGGGCACTCCCAACTATCAAAACTAACTTTCAGAACAACTCATAAGAAACAACATAGAAAGGGATAGAAGAAACAACAAAAATTTATATTATTTCATTAAACATCATACATGTTGGGCTGTAAGGCCTTCCCAATTTTGGCCATATACATTCAGATCTTCTACAAAAAAATCTTCATGCATCTAAGGTCACAGACCTTTGATCCAAATCTGCTAACACCTAATCTTCTATCCCAAAAAATTCCAAAATTGCCACCCTAATCTAAGAATGGAAAACCAAATATATACAAGAGTCCACCGAAGAGGTCAGCACTCAGATCCTAAAGATCCAACATAGGAAATAGAAAAGACCCAAATTTAGATCCACTCATAACGCAATGAGAGATCCCAACATTAATTACACAATGAAAATTAAAATTAGAAGTCATCCAAATGATCCAACTTCAAAAACACAACTTGGTAAGAAGCCAACCAAGCACCAGAAACAATTCAGTAAGAACCAACTGAGCACAGAGACAAGTTGGTGAAAACCCACCGAGTAGCCAAGCAACTACCAAGACCCATCGGTAAAGCAAGACAGAAATAAGTAACCAAGCCCGAGTGGAAAACAAGTCTTCAACCGAGCGAACAAAGCAATTACCGAGCATTTTACAAATCAGTCTCAAATAAGCTACCGAACCAAAACAAACATAATTTTTGATACAAGATTTCCAAGAACCCAAGATTTTCTTGCATCAAGGTGTTTTTATTGCAGGATTCAAAAAATAATGTCTTAGATTTCCTTTTAAATATTTATGTGCATGCATGCGTCTCTTTGTTATAATCCTTTCTTTCATTAAAAGCTTCCTTGCAGGGTTAGATCTCTGGTCTTTCTAACAAATCTTGATATTTCTCTGTCTCTGCTATTTTCCCCCTCTTTTCTCTGCTGGTTGGAAGAATGATATAGTTTATTTATACACATTCAACATTAAAACCAAATTATATAACACTTGTTCAACTTTCTCCTTTATTTCACAACATTCTTATTGTCTTGCCCCTTCTTTCATTCATCATTCAAACAACTTTTACCCTCTTTCTTGCACATGTTTGACCTTCCTTTTCAAGCGCATATAATTTTTTTTAAAAAAAATTAAAAATAATTGCAGCTTGCACTTTTTTGGTCCTCAAGTCAACAGATTGGATTTCCTATGGACTTTCCAATCCAATTCTGGGAAACCCAAGTGATTTGGCCAACTAACAAGTCACAACCAAGAAAAGGTTGGAACTTCTACAATTCTGGCTCTACAAAACCAAGGCTGGTAGGCCTATACCTTGACTTATCCTTCAAGTTACAAGGCTTTTTATAGTAGATAAGTAACACTTCAACCTTCTCTCTCAAGTATGGAAAGGCACTTGAAAGAAATCTAACTGAAAACAATATATCATGAACTGTAAATTGAAATACTTTAAGTAATTGAAAGAATGTTTGGTAAATGTGTATGTAATTTGGAATGAAAAGATAAATAAGATATCACAAAACTATAAAAAAATGAACTAAATAAGTATAATCCAAATAAGCAATAAAGGCCAGTGCCTTAATCAACCATGGGCAATAGAGTCACTATCATTCCAATCTTATGTTCAACCTCAGAGATAGTTTTACAAGAAAACTTATCACTTCAAAGGTGTTATGGAATGTACATGCAACCTAAAACAAATTTAGAGATATTTCAAAAGGGTAATACTTCTTAGATGATAGCCCAATTGATTGAGGCCTCAATCAACATAATTTAACCATGCAAAATAAGAAAATCAATTGAAAATATAGACTATGAATCAAATCAGGAAGCATGCACATCAAACTATCACTTTGAAGAAGTTCTAATGGTTTATCCGATGGACTAATTATAAAATGATTAATGAAACAATTACATATATGAAGAATATGAACTTATCTTTATTGATTTTTAAAAAAAAAGTACATCTAGGTCCATGTTATAGTTGTTGATCCAAAACTATCCAAATATGTGAAATTGTATCATATTGTATTGTCCTGTCTCTTTATATTTTACATTAAGTGTATACGTGTGTGTGTGTGTGTGTGTGTGTGTGTGTGTGTGTGTGTGTGTGTGTTTGATTGGCTTTCACACCTCTTTAGGGTGAAAAGACAGAACCCTTATTACAAATTATTTTGAAGAAAAAAAAAACTAACTAAAAAATAACTACTTAGCTTTCAGATTTGGCTTTGGTCAAAAATCCAAAACACCTCGTGAAAAGATAATATTTCTATCGGAGATAGGAAATTTGATTTCCTGAACTGGGTCATTTTTAGATTTTTAAAATTCAACTATCGTCAACCTCTGTCAGCATCATCTTTGTAGAAGGTCAAAATTCTAGTATTTTCTGAAGGCTTTGATTAGTTAGTTTTATTTATTTGTGTCATAAAGCTTCCTTCCTTTGATTTTTTTAGTATGAAGAAACTTGATTCTTGATAATTTAATGGATTGGGACTTCTAAATTCTCAAAATTTAGGGTATCACCACTGGCTCTTTCTGGGGACGTATGCTCCGTGTGAGCATAGCGAGATTCCAACTATCTCTGGAGATGCAGACCAATTATACACACTTAATCTGATGCAGAGTGAGATTGGGTGGCCTCAGGCCCCCCCCCCCCAAAAAAAAAAAATAAAAAAATGAACATTGTTTCTTTCCTCTATCAAACACATAATTCTGATCATGTAATACTTTGGATCTCTCGAATACGATGCCACCATTCTCATGGAAAACATTCATTGCTTTATTAACATGCTTTGACTTTTGTTTACCATTAGAAAAGTCAGTAGGTGCACTGTATTCCTTGCTAAATAGAAGATCCACATGCATTTGATCAACCCTACAAGTAACTAGATTAAAATATTCTTCTTGGATGCCTTTGCGTACACAATCTTCCCTATACTCAAGATGTTGTTTCTCTTCACACAAAGGATTTGGAGATAAATCACATTCAGGAGCTTCCTTCTTATCAAGAATTTGATCAGATAGGATACTTGGATAATTTTCAAAACTAATCTTCAACACATTCTCCTCATTATGTCTATTTGATTCCATCTCATCTTCACATGTTTGATACAACTTCTGCTCATAGGATGAAATAATGCATGTCTCACTTTCTGAATACACTTCCCCATACATATTTTGAGTTTCATCATCTTCAAAATGATCACTAGGCCCACTGTCTTTATCATGATGTTGATGGACTTGATTGCATAGAAAATATTCTTCAAATAATGGATTCAAGGATATAGAGAACTCAGACATATCTCTATGAGAGCTTTCATCTGCAACTTCTTCATGTTCATATGTTGTATGTTGTTCTATTTCATCTTCGTTATTTGATTCCTGAAATTTATCATCTTCTTCATCTAGTACCCCCTGAGTATGTACTGATCCATCAACTTTCTTATCATGGTGCATTGAGAAAAAAAATTGGCCACTCTTCTCAACATGTTTTTGATATTCCATGTCTATTAAATATGAGATTTCTTCTATACTGAGAAGATCTTCTTCCTCATCATCATGTTCATTGATACTTGTTTCCATGCAAATCTCACTACATACAGTTTCTTCTTCAATCTGATCCAAATTTTCTTCCTCTATGTCAGCATTCTTTTCTTCCCTCAATACTTCACATATTTTCTCAAGAAAAACTATTAGTTGAGAATCATGGTAGATTACTAACTCACAAAGTTTATCCATTAATTCCCTTTCCAGAGGCCTGATATCTGAAGGTATATCCCAATTGATCTTTATCATTCTCATGAACAAATGTACTGCAGGTTCACCTTTATATCTTTCCAAACTGAAGAATGTATCCAAAGGGGACATGTAATATTCTTCCTCCAAAATATAATTTGTCACTCCTTCCTGTTCATAGCACATGTTTTGTTCATAACATATGTTTTCTTCTTCACCACTGACATCATGAAACATATCAAGAAACCACTTCTCAAACTGTCTCCATGATGAGAGGGACTGCGTAGGTAATGATACATATTCTTCTTGTGCATTATTTTTTAATGACCATTCAAACATCTTCATGGCATCATCTTTTGTATGTACCTCATAATTATCAAGGAATATATGAAAAGCATCCAAATGATCAAGAACTGATTCATCATAATCTCCATAAAATTCAGGAACCCTCTGTGAAAGGTGTTAAAATAATTCATTAGAACTGCATTGAAATTTTCTAAGATCCAAAGGCCTAGTATCAACGGGAATAAAAAACCTTTTGAATAAAATTTTAGACATTATGTAACAGATCTTCTATTACTAATTAAAGGACAAATACTCATCCCTTCCAAGCTATCTCCCTCAGTTGAGAAATTAAAAATTTCTGACATACATGATTGCCACCTTTTTATCTCCTTTTGAGTCTTTTCCCTTAGCAAAAGCACTGACTGAAATAATTTATTAAATAGATTCGCCACCTTCTTATCAGAAGGAAAATACTTACTATCTTCTGAGTTCTTTTCTCCCAGTAGAGTCTTAAATATATCACCAGAGCTTCTAGGTAAAATACAAAAATATTCTTTTGAACAACTCCTCGGTAGAGTTGCCAATCTGTTGGTGCTTAAATCAACAGATTGGATTTCCTCTGGACTTTCCAATCCAATGCTGGGAAACCCAAGTGATTTGTCCAACTAACAAGTCACAACCAAGGAAAGGTTGGAACTTCTGCAATTCTGGCTCTGCAAAACCAAGACTGGTAGGCTTATACCTTGATTTATCCTTCAAGTTACAAGGCTTTTTATAGCAGATAAGTAACACTTCAACCTTCTCTCTCAATTATGACAAGGCACTTGAAACAAATCTAACTGAAAGCAATATATCATGAACTGTAAATTGAAATACTTTAAGTAATTGAAGGATATTTGGTAAATGTGTATGCAATTTGAAATGAACAGATAGATAAGATATCACAAAACTATAAACAATGAACTAAATAAATATAATCCAAATAAGAAATAAAGACCAGTGCCTTAATCAACCATGGGCAATAGAGTCACTATTATTCCAATCTTATGTTCAACCTCAGAGATAGTTTTACAAGAAAACTTATCACTTCAAATGTATTATGGAATGTACATGCAACCTAAAACAAATTCAGAGATATTTCAAAAGGGTAATACTTCTCAGATGACAACCCAATTGACTGAGGCTTCAATCAATAGAATTTAACCATGCAAAATGAGAAAATCAATTGAAAATATAGACTATGAAACAAATCAGGAAGCATGCACATCAAACTATCACTTTGAAGAAGTTCTATTGGTTTATCGGAGGGACTAATTGTAAAATGATTATTGAAACAATTGCATATATGAATAAAATAGACTTATCTTTATTGATTTTAAAAAAAATAGTACATCTAGGTCCATGTT
>MU226956.1:2460531-2481189 GCA_018584345.1 Thuja plicata | reverse complement strand
CTTTGTATTTCGATAAGGAGTTTGTAAATCATTTATTGTTGAATATAGAATATCATTTCTGTCAACATGGTTTTTCATTCTCTGGCCTATCGGCCGCCATAGCTTCAGATCCTTCTCTCTTCTGTCTTCTTCTTCTGTGTAATAGTCTTTGCATGCAGGTGATCTTGGTTGCATTGCGTTTTAGCAATCTCAACATATACTTATTTTGATTTTTAGTTGCTTTTCTTTTGTGGTTTGTAAAATCTTTAGTTTCAGATAGTTTGTTGTCCAGTTTTGACCAAGGAGCAAGGATGTGGACCTAACTCCACTTCCCACCATTGGTTCTATACGACCATCTCGAAATGGAGACTAGGTCCATGGAGCTTCAATACTATGGAAGGAGGAGCTCTGAAAGTACTTACAAGTATTTTTAAACACTTGCCCTAGGCGAGCTACATGCACAGCCCGATTAGGAAGAGAAAGTGACAATTGGTTTAAAAGTTGCAGGGGGTGTTCTCATGAGCCAAGAAGGCCATGGCTATATTGAATGATGTTATGTAGGTGTTCCCCAAACTAGAGGAGTTCCCAAGAATCCAACATGCCAAGTTTTGAAGCCCAAGACCTCAAACTGGTCCAAAAGCAAGAAAGAAGCCATTTTCAAGAAGTAGGGTGTACGGACAGTACTGTACCCTAAGACCTAGAAAATACTTGTGGGTTTTTGATTTACTTGAAGACTACTAGAAGATATTTGGGGGTTCTTTGAAGTTTTTGCGCTAAAAAAGTGTTGTCCTACAATCTAGGAGGCCTAATTGGCAAAAAGGGCTACAAGGCCTAGAAAGTAGGAATCTAGAACTCGATGGGAATATGGACCAACTTGATGGTTTAAAACCTAGGTTGAAATCCAAAAAATGGAGTATTTTGAAGCCCTGACCCTCTTGCAAATACAAATGTAAGTTTAGGGCTTGGAGTGGTTTGAGTGGAAGGTTCTTGTAGAACACAAGAATGGTGATTTTGACATGATAGGTAGCTTCTTGGTTGGAGGGAAGAGTTGATTCTTCCAAGTGGTAGAGGGTGGATTGAGGAAGCCCTAGAGGTCCTAGGAGAGGCCTAACAAGATTTCCAAGAAAAATCAAAAGGTTACCAAGGAGGCTCCCTATCAGGACCCTTCTGTTATACCTGACTCATATTATTGAGGACCCATTAGTTATAATTGACTCCTAGTTGCCTTATTCTACGAAGGGACTGTAGATTATCCCTCCATCCTACAATTGGTGTGCACTTACCTTATATGGATTTTCCCTCCATTTTATTCCTTATAATGATGATGTTATTCATGGATTTTCCCTCCATTTTCAAATGATATGGCTCATCTTGATCTTTTCATCATGGTAAGGATGATGCTCTTGAAATTCTTCTTGCACTGTGTTGAATTTTTTATATAGATTTGAAGGAAATATGTTTTATTACTCATAACCCTTTGTTTATGGTACATGACTGTAAACATGCTTGAAAAATTGAATCATGGGTTGATTTGGTGCTTGAGTCACATGTTCTATTAATTTATCATTATCTCTCTCATATTTACTTGAAAGATTTGATAATGTGATAATGCACTGCATACTTTATTTCTTAGATCATGGGTCATGTAGGTGGTGGATTCACGACCCATTCACTTACAGTGGGATGACTCATTAGTGGACTGTTTATATCCATGTAATTGATGCAGTTTTGATGTAGGTCTCATTAGTTGGCCTTGTCTTTGGTCATTTGTGCATTAGGATGTTTCTTTTATGAGATCATTGATAATGTTTCCTGATCCTCGCTTGTTCATTTTGGGACTTTGAGCATTTCATTTATCTTTATATCATGTTTCCTCCATTAAACTTTTGATGAAATCTCATGAATTTATCTCTATCCCTCTACGTTATTTTAAACTATAAGAATTTCTTTAGAACTATTTTCTAATGTAAAATTATCAAAGGATATACTAACTTGAATATCAGATGTCATTCTACTTGTGGATAGTTTTTTTGTTTCTTGTTTCTATGTTTCCTTGATTCAGGTGGATCATCAAGGAACAATTAAGGAATAAATTCATCTACACATGTCTTATAACTCAAGAAGACTACTTGAAGATGTGGATATCCGTCCACTTGAACACAATCAAATGTACGTTTGTACCATGAAGATGAAGAACAAGTTTTAGATATTTATAAAATTTGTGTTTCATAACCCTTGTTGTAAACTCCCCGAGTAAAGATTAAAGGGGGGTGTTATAAGATTAATATTTACTTGTATTTATTAATTATAATTAGGAGATTCCTATGGAATCCCTACATTTGATTTTCCCTCTAGTCCAAGTGAGAGGACAACCACTTTGATGTAATTACTCTATTTATTTTATCATCCTTAAGAGGGTTGTGACACTTGGCACACACCTATTATGAATGGTGTCATTTATGGACTTAGGAGTTACATAGTATCTCCTCTCCTCATCTCTATTTAAGAGATGATCCTCTCATTTTGACTTGATAAAGTTATTATAACGAGTCTCTCTCTCTCTCTCATATATCCTCATTCATAATATCACAAGGGGTTTTTATTTTCTTTTCCTCTTTCAAAACATTGTTGGAATCGCCTGGGGAGATTTAGAATTGGCTTCTGTTGTAATTGTTGGCATTCATGTTTTTTCATTGAGGTCAACATATGTTTATGATGAAGATAGACAGAATGGTTATCATTGGTGCATGGATGACTGATAGAAGTCATCCTTAGGATCATCAACTCTCTCTCTCTCTCTCNCCTCTCTCTCTCTCTCTCTCTCTCTCTCTCTCTCTCTCTCTCTCTCTCTCTCTCTCTCTCTCAGGCTATGGCCTCATTCATAATATCACAAGGGGTTTTATTTTCTTTCTTTCAAAACATCTTGTCTCCTTTTCCTTTTGCTCATTTGGTGAATTCTCCTACATTATAGTTTTCTCATAGTAAATATTTCTACCTCATCTAGCTCACTTGGATTGTTTATTGTTCCTTTCTCTTTATTATTATTTTTGTCAATATGTGCCCCTATATTTTGACATATTTAGCTGTCCTCTAGCATCCAAAATATCCTTAGCTATTATGACTGGGAATCTGACATGTTTGTGGTTGTAGGATTTTTATATGTGTCTTTAATGGTAAATGAACTAGAAGTGTGATTGTGTTATCATTGGAACTCTTTAGTTGGTGTTTTAAAATGAACCTAGTATTAGGTAATATGTAATTTGGGAAAAATGTCCTCTTTGAGAGAAAATTGATGATTATGGCCAAGAGATAGTTTAAACCCTTAGATCTATTAATATCATACCTTAAATGTGGAAAAATCACCTTTTCTTTGTTCTTGCCAAAACCAGAATCGGATCTGCAGGAAAATAAGAAAATTGAGTCAATTTTGCAAGCATGAGGAACAAACTATTTTTGGATATAAGTTATTATTAAATTAGAATTCTTCTTGTTTACATAAATTTGCATGTCAAAAGGAAAAACATTATTTTCTTCCTTTAGGGCCTTTGATTAAAGAAAAATCCCTCTTTTATTGAAAAAGGTTTAAATCAATTTTATTCTTGAAAAGACAGAATTATTCTTAATATTATTTCTGATTACTTTTCTCCAACTTATGTTTCACTTCCTCATGCAATTTCTTCATGAACTCAGCAAATTTCTCTCCTTCATCATTTCTCTTTTCTTCTCCATAAATATCTCTCAAGTCTGATATACCTCTTGGTTGTGTGCCATTAACAATCTCAAAAGGTGTCTTTCCAGTACTTCTATTCTCTGAACTATTATATGCAAACTTTGTTTGTGCCAATATAAAATCCCAATTACTCGGTGTGTCTCCAACTAAGCATCTCAACAAGTTACCCAAAATTCAATTTACAACCTTTGTTTGTCCATCAGTCTATGGATGAAACATACAACTCTCTCTCTCTCTCTCTCTCTCTCTCTCTCTCTCTCTCTCTCTCNCACATACCTCTCTCTCTCTCTCTCTCTCTCTCTCTCTCTCTCTCTCTCTCTCTCTCTCTCTCTCTCTCTCTCTCTCTCTCTCTCTCTCTCTCCTCATTCATAATATCACAAGGGGTTTGGCTTTTCTTTTCCTCTTTCAAAACATTGTTGGATAAATGCTATAGAGCTCGATCACTTTATCACCCAATGTTTAAGTCAATCATCGGAGCAATCTTGACTTATTTGCACTTTAATCTCCAGGACACCCATCACTTAGACTTGATCACTTAAGCTATAGATCTTATGCATCTTTACCATAAGAAATTAGGTCGGCAATTGGATTCATTCACAGTTTAATCTCTATCAAAACTTTATGCAATAGGGCCCACGTCACCATCTTGGATACACGTCACTCTGACTTAATGACTTGCTTAATATATTTTGATCATCTTGAGACTAAGTCATTAAGTGGGCCATTTGATGAAACAAAATTTGCATACCTTTTACCTTGAACAAGGCCATTGCGTATCTTCGTAACCATTAGCCATCGACCCTCCTTTTAGCCTGCTGAAGCTACACAAACTGTCCTCGCAAAATGGTCATCAGTAAATTACACGTAGCACCCAACTTGACACGTAGTCCTATCACTAATATGCTATGTTTAGAATATTTGCCAATATATTTTTTTTATGCTATAAATACTATTTTTTATTTGCCAATATATTTTTTTATACTAAAAATACTTTTTTTTATTCGCCAATATATATATTTTATACTATAAATACCTTTTTTTATTCACCAATATATATTTTTTATACTATAAATATTATTTTTTATTCGCCAATATATATTTTTTATACAATAAATACTATTTTTTATTAGCCAATATATATTTTTTACTATAAATACTAATTTTTATTCGCCAATACATATTTTTTATACTATAAATACTAATTTTTATTCGCCAATATATATTTTTTTACTATAAATACTATTTTTTATTCGCCAATATATATTTTGGTAGTTCTGAAAAAAATCACAATATATATTTTTTACTATAAAATTAATAATTTCCTCTCTACTTTTCTAAATTTTGTCAAATTTTTACACCTTTTTTTAAGGGGGGGGTTTCTTAAAGATTACCCTGCTATCAAGGCATTCTAACCCTCTGACATTGGATTCAATCACTTTCAAACATCAAACTCACACTCACCATAACTTGGACAAACACATTTGAACATTTTAGAAAATCCTTTTGGCACTATTGGGATTATTTTGACGAGTTTGAGATCCCTCTTTAATGGTTAACACAAAAACAAAAAATATCTTGCTAATGATTCAGAATTACCTTTAAGATTGCTTAAATTTCAATGAGGAGAGACATCTCAAACAAACTCTCTTTTTGATCAAGACTTACCTAACATGGATATACCTAATAGAGAATAGATTTCTGCCTTTGATGAATATGACCACGATGATAACCAAGCTGAAAGAGAAAGTCAAGAAGAAATAAATCATGATCATCCCTTGTTTAACTCGGATAGTGATGAAGAAATATTGGGAGAAGACTATAATGAACTCAACCAATGTAGGAAGTTTCAAAATACCTTGGAGAAAATCATTGAGGAAGATAGAAAAACATTTTCTCCACCTAGCTTCTCTTTGGATCAAACTTCCTAAATATTATGATGTCGAATGATTGAAGGCTAAAGAGGTACAAACACCTATATTGATACTCTCTAAATAGATCTATCAAATGCAAATGAAATTCATAGTGCTTAAGAAAGAAAAGACTAAAACAACCCAAAAGCACTCATTGGAACACATATGTCCATCCCCATTCAATACAAACTTGAAAATGGTGCATTTTCCACCAAACACGACAAGACCAAAGTATGAGAAATATATGGGAGAAACGGATCCTCATGATCATGTGAGAGATTTTTGTGCATTAAGTATCAAATTTATGTACGAACCAACATACTTGATGAGACTATTTCTAGCTAGTTTAGGAGGGCAAACCATGGAATGGTTCTCAAAACTCACACCTAGCATACAAACATTTGAGAATTTGATTCAAAGATTTATCCAACACTTCTGGAATATAACATACAATACAATGTCACTATGATGGATCTTTGTAATACCAAACAACAAACATGTGAATCCTTCACACATTTCTTTCAATGATGGAGGAAAATATTTGAAAGGTACTCAAGACAAATACCTAAATTGGAAAAGATGGAGATCTTCATGAATAACTTAGTACCTAAAATGAAATATGTTCTACAAATGAAAGATTCTCCTATTTTCAATAGAATGATTAAGAGCGCTATTCATGTAGAAGAGGTTATGATGAAGAAAGGAGAAATCAAACTTTCTAATGACAACAAATACACTAACAACTATAACAAAAAACCTAAATGGTGGAACAAGAACACAAATGTTGTTAATGATGGAGTGGTGGAAGCTTCAAATACGAATGTTAAACTCACTACGTTTAATCTCACAAATAGCCTACAAGCAATAAAATAAGCTAAGAAAACAACAAAAATTCCACGAGAAAACAATTATACCAACAAGAACAATCTATGGGTGTCTAGACCACATCGGACATTTACTCCATTGAGAGAAACTATTGAAATGGTTTTGAAAACTCTCATGGACAACAAAATCATTACCTTATTAGAGTCAAAACCTTGGGAACCAAAAGTAAAACCAAGATGGTGGAATGATAATTCCTATTGTGACTTCCATAAGAACAAAGGACATAAGACCAAATATTTTGTCAAAATCAAGCATGCTATACAAGATCTCATAGATGGAGGCAAAATCAAAGTGGAAGGACATACATCTAATGAATATAACGCGACCTATAATAAACCATTTCATAACTATGAAAGAGGGGAAGCCTCTAAAGCAAAAGGAAGAGAAGTTAATTACACGTATTCACATAATAATAATGTGATCAATATGTTGGACAAAAATAATGAGTCAATCAATGTGATCACTATCAGAGGTGTCAAGAATAAGTTGGCACATTCAAATGCAGTAACATAGAATCAAGCACAAATTATGATCAAAGGGGTTAATTCCTCATCTTAAAAAGAAACATCATCTAAACCACCTATTGTTATAATTCCAAAACTAGCAATGTCAAGACAAATGACTCCCATACCATCTGCTAACTATAACTTGGTGGACCAATTACAAAGAACCTCTACTCAAATTTCTATATTTGAGTTGCTAAAGATCTCTTCAGTGCATAGAAAAGTTCTTGAAAAATTCCTACATTCAGCTAATGTTCCAAAAGACATAGATGTAGAGAAATTCTAGGCAATGGTTAATCACATATAGTTAAAAGTACAAACTTGTGTCACACTTTTATAAAGGGAAAGGACCACAACATGCAAACTGTTCAAGTTTACAAACATAAAAAGTGGCATTTGTATTTAGAATTTGAGGATGATCTAAACTAAGGAAATGTGTAAAAATAGATCAAGTTTATGCCTATAATTTTCTAAATTCTTTTTGAACAAAAATTGACATAGTTTTTAAATTTTTTAAGTCCATTTTTTAATTGTTGAAAGCTGCTGAAAATCTGGGGTCTAGTTCGCACCAAACAAGTATATGCAAATAATCTATTTTTCCTGTGATTTCAAAATATGTTATAGAAAAAATGTATAGCTAGTGAAGAAAATAAGAAAGATTGGTTTTCAATGTATATTGTCTCCGTTATAACTACTCAAAGTTGAACTAATCTGAAATCGACAGTTTTCATCTCCCACCGAATTTCTCTTATCAAATCTACACCATTCAGAAAAAAATTACATATTCTTGAAGAGGACTCTCTCCTATAATGTTAAATATAAATTTTAAATTTTTTGATATGATTTACTATTTTTTTATTTATTTGAAGCAACATCTTCTCGAATGTTAAAATACCTACTTGTTATATTTAGAAATTATAATATATTAGATCTAATCAAAATACTATAAAATCTATATGACAATAATCTTGACTCTGAGCTCTACAAAAGGGTATTTTTTATATTTTTTAAAAATATCATTAAAAAGAGTAGCGGTTATTGAAACATCAATTTTATGAAATAATTTTATTTCTTTGGTAATTGATATAAAACATGCATTTAATAGACATTTCCAATTGGAAAAGTTTAACCACTTATCTAGCTTAGCTAGAATGAATCTAGCTAGACCATATGTTTGGCAAAAATTAATTTTTATTTAGAAATACTCAAATTTAGCTGTGGTGATAAGTGGTCCTGAAACGTGACATAACTTCTTACTTTTACCTATATCAGCTCCAAATTACCTCTCTTTTTCAGAAGATGACAATAAATATTTGCCTCATCCCCATAATCAACCTCTACACATTGAAGTTTTGATCCACAAAAGTTGTGTAAAATGTGTAATGATAGATGGAGGCACAGGTTTGAATATATGTAGTCTCAATCTAGTCAAAGAATTGGGTCTTTTAGAATACATAATTGACTCAAGAAGTAAGATAGCCATTAAGGCCTATGATGAGGAAGAAAGGTCATCCAAAGGACTAGTTGTTTTACCAATAAAAAAAGGGCCAATAGAACAAAATGTGATTTGTCAAGTTCTTGATCTACCACTAGCTTATAACATATTACTAGGGAGACCTTCGATACATTAAATGCAAGAAGTGCCATCTACTTACCACCAATGTATCAAGTTCTCACACAATGGAGTAGAAGTAACAATCCCAGCAGATTCAAGCTACACTTGCAACAAAATCAAGGAAGATAGTATGGTTCCTCACAATAAGGAAGTTCCAAAGGAGTCTATAACTGAAACATCAAAAGATACAGTTGTGAGAAGATTTGGAAATACATTAAAACTTAAATAATCTAGTATGGGGGAATACAAACTGTTAGAATAACTAAGAGGGGGGGGGGGGGGGGAANGGGGGGGGGGGGGGTGAATCAGTAAGAATCAGTTTCTATCGATGTATAAATCATACCTTCATGAATTAAAGGTGCTATCTATCAATTATATGGAGGCAAATAATACAATTTAAACAAATAATTTATATATAAGCATTTAACATCTCATGGATTTCTAACTAAGCTTTGCTAATAAATCTCTCAGCCTTAATCTATACTAATGACAATCCTAGAATGAGAATTTTGATTATGATATGCCTAATCTAGATCAAATTCCCTCCATTGCTATGATCTTTGATTCAAATTCTCCCCTAAATGCTCTCAATTATTCTCAATTTTCTATGAAATGCTCTCAACTTGATATGAAATGCCTATAGTAAGGATGCCTTGCATTCAAATTTTGTAGGATCCTTATGGTCTCAAAATGGCTTCTATTTATAGGATTTTCCCAAGTGTAGGGGGTAGAGTTACTTGATCATGATTAAGCCTTAGTTGAGTGAGTGTATTTGAGATGGTTTCAAATGGGGGGACAATTTAAATGGTTGTCTCAAAGTTTTGGACAAAGGGAAAAATTTAAGTGATTGAGATTGAAAGTTCAAAATGAGTGATTGAGATTGCAAATTAGGAGTGATCCATGTGCTTTGTGTTCTCAATTATCATTGGTTTCTCAAATTTATGCTGAAGGATATTAGGATTTATTAAATTCAATCAATTAATTAAATCAATCATGTAGGGGAATAGGTTCAATTTGTTTTTTGATTTAAACTATACTGATTAAAATCAGTTATATAGTTTGATTAATCCCTTTAGGATTATATTTTATCTTTTGATGTCATTATTTATTTGATCCTTTAATTTTAAATGATTTTGTCTATTTTGATTGATAAATGTCCATTTGAATTTGATTTGATCCATTTTGATGAAATTTAGAACATTTGGCTGAGATTTGCAGATTTGCTTGATAAAAGGACACCTGCCCAGTTCTAGGTGTCTACAAATGCCCCTCTTTGAATTTGTGTGAGAAGCAAATTGATTCAAAGGAAAATTGGATGTCCTGATAACTGATTTGATACTTGATTGTTTGATTGATACAAAAAATGATCTGATGATAAACCGATTGATTGATTGATAACCTGATTTGATAGATTGATTTGAAAAACTTATTTGAAATCCCAGATTTGATTGATAAAAATCTGATTCAAAACTAAATTAGAAATCTGATTTGATAAGATGCAGAATGCCCCACTAATAATGTTTGAAATTCCAATGCCCCAGATTTGATAATGTTTGATGCATATTTGATCTGATACTATGATAATGCCCCCTTAGAAATGAAATAGATTGATCTCGAGATTGAAAAGATGATGAAATTGATAGAAAATAGATCCAATATATTTTCATTTCTGAAAAACATTGATGATGATCCTGGCAACAAAACATGCCCCAGTGTGAAGAAAATTTGATACCAATAGGTATGATTGAGAAAATGTTGTTGATGTTTTAGATATGTTGATGATGTTTTGATATCACTTGATGTCAGTCAGAATCACTTGGTTGATGTTGTATTGATGTCAATCAGATAGAATAGGTAGGTTGATGGATAGATTAGATAAACTAATAAATTCTCTCTCAAGATCTAGAGAGACAAACAAAGGGATTGATTTTCCTTCCTCAAGATCTAGAGTTAGGAAATTTGATGCGCTCAATACAAGCAAATGGATGATAGGATAACTGATTGACTTGAAATGATCAATTGGATGATTTGACTGATTTATATTCAATTTTATTGGATTTGATGGGAAGATTAATGGTGGGAGGCTAATAGACGGGGTCATTTGATAAGATTCAGGTGTAGATATAGGGACGGGTAATGAAGAGAATTAGGTTTCCCCTAGTTGATCAGATGGAGAGGTTGCTCCTAGGTGAGCAGATGCATATTGATGATATCCTTGATGTAGCATTGGTTGATTTGATGGGTCACACATTTGAGGACATTGAGTAGGAATTGGATGATATAATCATGATTAACTTCCACCCCCTTGATTAAGGAAAATACCATAAAAATTATAATGCAAGATTAATCTATATGAATGCCATGCAATGCAACTAACTGTCACTAGCTTTTTGGCAAAGAAATGTCATAGAGATATAGTTTCATCATTGAGAATTGTGGAACTAGGAGCAAGTACAATCATCACTAACCACATCATGATAATATGAATACCACTTTCATCACTTTTGTAACCATTTAGAAACTAGTACAACCCTCACTAGTTGAATAATCAATGATGAGAGTATGAATACTGGTCTGATCAGATTCAATGTTGCAAGTGGATTTTGGTATGAAGATATGGAATATCTAAATAGCCAAGTATCCATTTGCGTAAAAAAACAAAGGTTAACCCTCCTTCCTATATGAAATTCCTCGATGGTTCTTTGATGACCATGTCCTTAGATGAATTCACACAAGTTGGTGGATATTCCTCAAAAAAATCACTCAAAATCAAGAGAATATCATGTCTTCATCATCACCAATCTAGTCAAAACATCATTGATTAGCTATAAATAACACAATTCAATGAATATCATCAAAAACTTCAAGTGTTTTGTATTGAATCAAGATTTTTAATAGAATTCCATTCATTTTGATAATTTAGGTTTTGTCAAATTTTAATCCTGATAATAAAGTCATGAAACTCAAGGACCAAGTTGCAAGATCAAATACTCGGATTCAACAATGATATCCATCAAAGGTTCAAGAATATCTCTCCTCTGAAGTTCTGAAAATCTCCTCTGATATGTGACCAAAAGTAGAATTTATTGAATCTATTCGTATCAAAACCAATGCTTTTCCCCCAAGTAAATATGAAACCATATTTACTTGGGGGAAAATGAACCTAGTATGTGACAAAGATTTGGCAATGCAGCTCAGAGAGACTTTATGAAAAAAATTGTTTTTTTTAATGCTTTTGCATTTTTTAACGATTTTTTTTATTTTTATTTTTATTTTTTAGAGATTTTTATATTTGGCCATCTCTCAAACAAGATCAAATTAGTTTGTACCCAATGTCTAGCAAGGTATAGGACATGAAGGATGGATTTGCAAGCTGGTGGATTAGAAATGGAAAGGTGATTGAGGGATGAAGAATGTGAATGTGACCCATAGGACCATCTCCTCAAGATTACCCAAGCTAAGGAAAAAGGATATAGCAATGGGAAACTTGTTTTTGGATAAGAAATAGAAGCCAATGATGCAATTATAGATAGCATATGGGATAATGAACTGATGTCCTAAAAGTGGGTAGTCCAAAAGAATGGACATGTCAAGAAGTTTTGGAAAACAAATTTTTGCATTTTATGTTCTTCATTTTGACCAAGGCCAAGGTTCAATTTGGATAAGATATGGATAGGATAACACAATCAGTATAAAGGGGTGATGGAGGCTATGAGGGGATGATTTGGGATTATGGAAAGACTGTCGAGGAATAATGAAGGTAGATTTGGGATAAGCAAGATCGTGATAGGGTAACATGAATGTAGCAAGTACATAAGCTGATGGAAAGGATAACAGTGTGAAGATACTTGATGCTCATGGATGTGTTCAACCTTGTCAAGAAAAAAGGTAAAAGAGGGAATATGGATGCAAGTGGGTAAATGATAGGAAGATGAAGGATAACATGGATGAAACTTTCCCCCAAGTGTAGAGTGCAAGAAGAAGGAATTACACATGATGTCTATTTTCCAGGTTTTCATCATGGTACTTATCCAAGGTGCCACAAAAAGTGGTTTTCACTGTAGGAAAGATTGATTTCTCTTTTTTCCTTTTTTTTTTCTACCAGGGTGCCTATTGCTAGGTTTTCACTAAGATACTTTTCTCCTTTTTCATTTTTTTTTCTTTTTTGTATTCTTCAAAATTTCCCCATATCTGGATCTTTGGACAATGCTCTTCTGAAAGATATGCTATAATAAACCATGAATATGGCTGGGATGCTCAAATATATTGAAAAGGTGATGATAAAGGACACATATGGAGAATAAGGGTAGATGGTGGTAAAGGTTTTATGCCATAGATTGGATAAGAAGGATGGAAAGATGGAAAGTATGTGTTGGATAATGAATGCGAGGATAAGAAGAAAGTATGTTGTGGATGGAAATGTTGGCAAGATCAACTTTGACACTCACTTTGAAGGGTGGTGGAATGATGGAGGAAAAATGGATGAAGGAGGTGAGGATGTAGCTAAGATAGTGGATTTTGGGATATAGGAACCCAAAGTAGACTTGGAGGATGGAAAATGTTTAGAAGGAGATGGAGTGAAAGCCTTTGGAAGCTTGAATGTCAACTTTAATTTTTTGTTTGTGTGAAACTCTTTCAAAAGTGACTTGGGAATTCACATAGTCTTTGATTTTTATTTCTTTTGCGATGCTTTAGAATGAATTTCTTCAATGAGGGTTTTAGGAACCCACATTTTCTTTGATTTTTCTTTTTGCTTGGTGGACCTTTGTCGCCTTTTGGATATTTTGTTTTTCTTTGTGGACCTTTGCAGCCTTTTGGATATTGCTTTTTTCTTTTCATTCACATGTTGATTAGATGAGACATGGTGATTTTTATACACATGTGGATTCTTGGATTTCTGATTTTTATGTTGCACATCCAAATTGCTTCCAAAAGACTTAGGAATTATTGGTGAATAGGAAGAATATGGAGGGTTCATAAGGATTGATGTTTGGAAATTCTTCAAGTATGTGCGCCTTCTTTGATCTTGATACATGGTAGGATAAGTGAATGGAGAGTTAGGGATGGTAGGAATGATTGATGGAGGAATATAGGGACCCAATATGGATGGAAGGGATAAAGACTTTAGCTTTGGGACATAGGAACCCAAAATGGATTTGGAGGATGGTGAAGGCGTATGGTTGCGTTTGAATGGAGGGAGATAAGGTGTGAAAGGGATATCAATATCTTTGGAATGAGCAGCATTGCCAAGGTTCTCATCTTTAATATTTATCTTTATACCAATAGCCTCATGAGTAGCTTTCATAGAAACAACTTTGATAGGATTAATCAATATTTGAAGGGGTTTATTATCATGAAAGGGATTGGGAGGAATGATGGTTGCTTGAGGTGAATATGGAGGATCATGACAAGGATTTGATGGGATACTTAGATCTTGACAAGGATCTTTGGATAATGTAAAGAGGGTGCTTTTCTCTTGATTTTCAATATGTTCATTAGAAATGGTGGAAGGGATATCTTGATCTTGCTTGGAAAGTGGAGAGGTATGTAGCTCTTGAGGTGGAGGGATGTCTTCTTGGAAGAAATCAAAGGGTGAAAGGGGATCATCATAGGATTCTATGGATATTTTACCTTCATCAAATATGGGAGGGGATTGCATAGAATCTTGATCTTGATCTTTATTGATATTTGTTTCTTTTCTCTTTGGATTATTCTCTTGACATGGAGCCACTTCTAAGGAAAAGGTAGATGTTTCGATATGCGTGGGGAATGTTTTGAGGAATGATGAAGAATCCTTTTGAATAGGCATTGAAGCACATGGAAGCTTAGGTTCTAAGATCTTTGAAGCATGGAAATGATTTGCAACAAGATGTAAGTTAGTTTGGGTTTCTTTTAGAGGTATCCCTTGAGGGTAGACATAGTCAACGTGGAAAGTATCATCATTAGTCTCACTCTTTGGTGGAGGAATTTTGGATAGTTGTGAAGCTTTGTGAGATGGATGAAGGATGAAAGGAGTAAAGGTCATGGGAGAAACCTTGCTAGATAGAGGTTTGTGCATTAGATCTTGCTTAAAATTGGTACCTTTATCTTCATTCTCTTAATTATCTTGATAATAAATAGGGTGGTCATGAAATTTGTCTTGATCCAAGGTAGGTTTATTACTCTTAAATGCTTCATTTTGTGAAGAAGATGAAGATACAGATGGCCCATCATCATAAAGAAAAGGAAAAAATGATCGTAATGATGGATTTTTAGATGAAGTATCCTTTTGTTTTTCCTCATCCTTATTTAAGGCTGATATACCATCATTATGAGGAAGGGTAACTCCTAATTGAGCAAAATTTAAGAAATATGCTTCTTTATCCCTCTTCAAAATTAAGTGCATTATTTCCATAAATATGGGATCTTGGGATGCTTCCAAAATTTCATCTTCAGTCACTTCATCATTTTGATTCCTATGATTATTTTGATCTTCATTTTCCATAGGATTGATTCATCGTTCAAATAGATTCAACATTATAGATATTTGAAGGAATTTAATCTATCTGATAGACTGGACACAAAGTACTCCAAAAAGGGTATCCAAATATGTTTTAAAAATTATTCCAAACACTCGAAAAATGCCCCATGTTTTCCCTTCTTTTTTTTCTGGGTGTCACTTTACTACTGTCTAAGCGTGACTTCACACTGCATAGTTGGTAACTCAAAATTGTGTACGCGACACTCTGCAATTTGCAGGTGACATTTCATTGTTTATAGGAGGTGTTTAAAATATTCCAAGCATCACTTTCTAGTGGATTAGGTGGTATTTCAATGTTTGCAGGCGTGACATAAATTATTGTAGGCATTGTTTGATTGTCTATACGCGTCACTTTGCTGGTTAAGTTGATTTTCATAGTTTTTGGGGTTTTTAAAATTATAATATATGTGATTAGAGATGAAGGATGAAATTATTTCTTGAAAGTAAAGATACATACACATTACACACATAAAATTTTTATCTTTATCCTAAAACACACCAAGTGTACATGTTCTCAGACATTTTCATGGGTCTTGTACAAGAATTTCTTCCAAAAAATCTACCTACAGTCAAATTTGGATTTTTAAAAATGGCTCTAACAAGGTAGCTTTCTAGTTAAAAAGGTTTTAGTTATCACCTCCATTCTAAACCATGAAAAGTTCTTTTACCCCCTTGTGGGCTTCCCACACACAAAAAAGTATGATTTTGCGCAATCCCGAAGGACTACTAGAGGAAGTGAAGAAACTTAAGCACAATTTAGTCACTAAAACCCACTAAGGAAGAGTGCATTTTTTTTTATAGTGGGTCGAATATTATCATGGATAAAGTGAGTGTCTCCCACTTTGGGTCGTTCCCTCTCACCATCCTCATAAGGATCTACTCGGGAGGCAGACCCTCTAAGGATCTAAATTATCTATCATGTATAGAAAACAAGAAATTGAACTTAGTTCAACAAGTTTGGGAGCTTGATTCAATCAAAGAGTGAAGAGCATATCCATATTTTTGTTCTTTGTTCCAAACACTTCAAGCACTTATATTATTTTTCAACCTCATAACAAAGAGGTTCTTAAAAATGAAGTGTGTGGTTCAATTATCCTCCCTTTTTTTCTACCACCCTAAACTTAACACTTTTGGATTTTTGATCAACTTCATCAAGTTGAGACCATATACCTAATGTTTCATTCAAGATGGACAATAATAGGGTGTCCCTATTTATCTAGATTTAAATGAATTTGCCACAATTTAAGCAAAGCAGGCTTGATGAGAAAATACCTCATTTTGTAGCTAGCAAAGGCTAGGTTCTTTTTTGAGGTTTTTTTTTCCTTTTATTTGTTCACTCACCTAGTGGCGATCATTCTCTCTCTGACTCCACCAGCAAGTTAGTCAACACAACAACCAAAGTGAAGAAAACCAATTGAATTGATAATGAATTTGGAATCCTTAACAAATTTTTGCAAAATCAAAGCTTAAGGACCTAAAACATGAAATTAATTGAGAGAAGGAAACTTCTTTTTGTATGCATTTACAATCTTAACAAAATGAACATACAAAGCTTCCTCTTCCTCTAAATTTTTCAAAATATTCAAATTATGTATTTGTTTAGAGTGTTTGTTTTGAAGCCTTACCTCCTTTCTCCCCCTTTTGATCCTCAGCTCTGGTTTCTTCACTTTTAAATGTCTTTTCATTGGTAGAAAAAAGAAAAACGCAAAGTTAGCATTCGGGAAAACTTAATCTACAAGAAAAATTATACAAAAAACATTAAGCATCATTTAACAGCTTGTAGGGATTATTTTACTATGTGTACATGTCACTTTACAATGTCTATGCATCACTTTACTAATTCTATGAGTCACTTTATAGATTGTATGTGTCACTTTACAGCTTGTACGCATCACTTTACAGTTTGTACGTGTCACTTTACAGATTGTACATGTCACTTTACAAATTATAGGTGTTATTTCCCAACTTTTGGGTGTTTATTTATGAGCAAAGGAAGTACACTTTATCTGACAGGAATAAAAGAAGTTAAGATATAAGATAGAAGGATTTATCATGCATCATGTGTCTGCTTGCAGGCATCATACTTTTTCTTATAGGTGTCATACTTTTTTCTTGTAGGCATCGACCTGCAACATGCAAAATGAGCATTACACAAAACACACAAAATTGAAATAAAATGAGATTTAGAGGCTCAAATCCCCATGATGGGCACCATTTGTGTATGTATAAATCATACCTTCATGAAATAAAGGTGTTATCTACCAATTCTATGGAAGCAAATAGTAAAATTTAAACAAAGAATTGAAAAATACGCATTTAACATCTCATGGATCTCTAACTAAGCTTTGCTAATAGAGCTCTCAGCCTTAATCTCTACTAGTGATAATCCTAGAATGAGAATCTTGATTATGATATGCTTAATATATCTCAAATTCCCTCCATCGCTATGATCTTTGATTCAAATGCTCTCGTAAATTCTCTCAATTATTCTCAATTTTCTATGAAATGCTCTCAACTTGCTATGAAATGCCTCTAGTAAGGATGCCTTGCATTCAAATTTTTTAGGATCCTTATGCTCTCAAAATGGTTTCTATTTATAGGATTTTCCCAAGTGTAGCGGGTAGAGTTACTTGATCATGATTAAGCCTTAGTAGTGAGAGGATTTGAGATGGTTTCAAAAGGGGGGACAATTTAAAAGGTTGTCTCAAAGGTTTGGACAAAGGGACAAATTTGAGTGATTGAGATTGAAAGTTCAAAATGAGTGATTGAGACTGCAAATTTGGAGTGATCCATGTGCTTTGTATTCTCAATTCTCATTGGTTTCTCAAATTTATGTTGAAGGATATTAGGATTTATTAAATTCAATCAATTAATTAAATTAGCCATGCAGTGGAATAGGTTCAATTTTATTTTTGAGTTAAACTATACAATTAATTGATTAAAATCAATTATATAGTTTGATTAATCCCTTTAGGCTTATATTTGATATTTTAATGTCATTATTTATTTGATCCTTTGATTTTAAATTATTTTATCCAATTTGATTGATAAATGTCCATTTGAATTTGATTTGATCCATTTTGATGAAATTTAGAGCATTTGACTGAGATTTGCAGATTTTCTTGATAAGAGGACACCTGTCCAGTTTTAGGTGTCTATAGTTTCCTCACAAATAAATCTATAGTCCCAAATTTCTCCAGATATATACCAAAACAAATTAAACATATAATTCAACTTGGTGAAAATGTAATCTCAAACTTTCATCAATAGTGTTTACTGAATGTCAGTAAATTAATACTCTGATTACCGATCTAGGTCAATAAAATAAAGTGCAAACTAGAATAAATATCCACAACATTCATGCACATTGCCACATAGATTTTTAACATGGAAACCTACCAAGGGAAAAACCACTTGGGACTGGTAACCCAAAATATTTTCACTCTTCTGAAGTGAGCTCGGTGAAGAGTCAACCCTATTAAATGGTACAATGCACACTATTAAATGTGACCTGGTTAAAGATATTTAAAACTATCATGCCCTGTAAGGGTACTAGGGAAGAGAACAAAGATTATCTTTGTAAAAGAAAACCTAAGTAATGATTTATGAAAAAAAAATTGAATTTTTAAAAGAATTACATAAACAAAACATAGTTTGACTTAGATTCCTCCAAGGTTCCCTTCTTATTTAATGCACAATTCATTTAAGTCCATTTAGTGTACTAACAAATTGATTTACTTCTTAAGAAAATTACATCACAACATTTATAGATTCTTTATAAAGAAATACAAAGTACTTTCATTTCAATTTGCCATTTAAAACAATCTATATTCCTAAGTATCCTTTATGAACAATATAACATTTAACGCATTAATACCATATAATAGAATTGTCTAATCATTTGATACATTGAAAATATTACATTTTTTTTCAATAGCTTTTCACTTAATCAACAATAATGAGAAACATACTACTTTACTTGAAATGTTACAAAATCCCTTTCTTTCCAACATACATCATATGCATAAAGTTCGTGCTTTCCCTTTTTCTTTTTTTATTTTTTGTTTACCCATTCCAAATACATAATTTTGAATACATTAAATATTACATTACATTCATCTCCTCTTGGGAGGTAACAATAATTTTACATCATGAAATATAAATACAAGTCTTCATTCTTCAAAACTGGAACACTATGCAAGTATGTATCCTTAAGCACTGCATCCGCAAAAGGTACCTTGATAAAAATATTTATCACCCAACCATGTGGATACCAAAAGGACCACTTTCCCATGCTAGGAGACAAACACTAAGGTCCTCAAAGAAGGGATAGCTAGGCCATACCTAGGGTTGGGTAACCTTTCCCAAATAGCAAAAGAAAAGAAGATCAAAGTATAAATATTTTCCCAAAGGTTCTAAGGCTTGGTAGAAATTCTAAGCAACAAGCTAAGTGAGTGTCATCACATATCCCTCACCCCTTGGGTTATCCTAGTACTAGCCACGCAGGGCCCTGGCCCCCAAGTAGGCACATGTGGAACCGAATGTCTTTCGTACAAACAAGCGCCATTCATTCGTAGCTACACATAGGCACCTTCTCCCACCCCCATCCATAGCCTTTACTAGCACTACTGGAATGGGTGAGGCATACATTAATATTTTTAGTGCTTGAACCCATTCCCATAAGTTTTAATTAAATTATCACTTATTAAAATAACTCTTCAGTCGGTTATCCTAGTACTAGCCACTTAGGGCCCCGATCCCGCACTGAGAGCCACTCACTTAGTTTTCTTAGGTTTTCTACCCTTAACCCACACATCACAAGTACATCATACATGAGATAAAACACATCATAAACACATTTGAGAACTTGCATCAAAGAATAGGAAAGAATAGGCGAGTTTAGGGATGTTTAGGAAAATTAGGAGCATTTAGGGAGGCCTAGAATAGTCCTGATCCTCTAGACAATCCTAAACCCTTATCCTACTTCCTAAACACATCCTAACCCTATTAAAGCATCTAAATGCACCATATAACCTACACCAAACAAGTAATGAACATAAATAAATTTTACACAAAATTCCATATGCCAACACACAATGCTCCATAAAACCTCCCGTGCCTGAAATTTAACTAAGTCTGATTTTTTTTTTGAAAACTCTATAATCTAGAAGTTGCATCTTATATCCTATGAAGTTGAAACCTATCTCAAACATCCTGGAAGGTATCTAATTTCTTTATACAAGTATAACTTAAAGTATAAGAAATTAAAGTACCAAACTTATACTTGTATAAATAATCCTGCCTAAACCTAACCCAGGATTATATAAATACTGCGCATATTGTTTAATGACAAAAAATTAAATATAAATAATCCTAATCTGGGATCACAATGCTGCACAAATTGTTTACAGGAACTGCGCATTCTCCAAAATGATAGAAAACTAAATAGAACAACTGACAGATCTGACTCCATAATCCTTGAAGCACTCATGGACATTTTGAAGGAGATACAAGGA